>PVIU01015615.1:0-47612 GCA_004026605.1 Ondatra zibethicus
ACATTCAGAGAGTCTGGTTTGATCATATGCTCATTCAGTCCCAGGCCAGGTGGATTGGTGTGCTCCCATTAGTTCAGGCACACTGTCTCAGTAGGTGGACCAGCCCCTCACGGTCCTAACTTCCTAACTCATCTTCTCCCACCTTCTGCTCTTCACCTGCACCTTGGGGGCTCAATCCATTGCTCTGATGTGATTGTGCTTCTTCCAGGAAGCAAACACCTTCAAAGGCAAAAAATAGCAAACCTAATGGAGCTCTCTAAGCAAGGCCACACCTCCTAATAGTGCTACTCCCTTTGGGGGCCATTTTCTTTCAAATCACCACATACACATACATACATACATACATACATACATACATACATACATACATACATATGCACATACATACACACATACATACTCCCCAGTACTGAGGATTGAACCCAAGGCCCCACACATGGTGGACAAGTGCTTTACTATGAAGCTACATTTCTAGGTGTGCCCATGTGTGTGTGTGTGTATGTGTCATGACGAGTGATTTGGGTGCTATATGAATTCTGTAGTGCTAGTAAAATTCGTTGACAGACAAGGGAGCACTCCCACCCTACCTAGCCAATACAGAATCTTCAGCTATTTTGACATTAAGCTCAGATCCTACAAGATCACAAAGGGTTCTTCTGGGAAGATATGCAGCACCTCACAGACTTGAAGAAACAACTTTTAGAGCAGATTCTGAAAGAATGTGCCTGGGGCTTTCAGGTAAATGCCCATCCCTGAGACAACAGCTGAGGTCTCACCTCTGGAAGGAAATTTCACTGAGAGAGGACTGACCTACTTCCGGTGTCTGAAATCAGTGCTTGGAACCAGAAGACTGAGGGGCGCTTCACCTGGGCCAAAGTGCTGGGATTAAAGAGAGGGGGCAAATAAGCATTAGACAGGAGAACCCCAGAAATGATTACCCTCAACTCCAGCCCGAGTGTAGGAAGTAAAAGAAAAGCAGGCACAGGTTTTGGCTTACCAGGAAGAAGGCAGGAAAGTCGGCCAGGAAAACCAGGCTGAGGCCCCCCAACACACACACACACACACACACACACACACACACACACACACACACACTATCCCTTAGCTTAACCTCTCTGATCTCAGCAGGTTCATTTGGGCCAAAACAAACGCTGTAGATTGTGTTTTGCCCAAGGATCGCCTGGATGATTTTTCTGCCTCCCTCAAAAATAGGGCCTTGACCTGTGGGAATGTTTGTTTGGGTCTTTGAAAGGCTGAGACTAGCTGAAGAGGCAATGGGGATAGTTAGTGCCAAAGAAGGGGCTTGAAGCAGAGTGGAGAGCCAAGCGAGGCAGGAGGAAGGGTAGAAACGGCAAGTGCTACCCAGAATGCCCAGCTCTACACAGGCAAGACCCCCAGAACCCTCAGTCTCTCGCACTGTTCTGTCCTCTCCTTCACTGAGACTAAAGAGGCCATGTCCTCTGCGAGGTTCGATACACTCAGGGATTTCTCGGCATCAAGACACCGTTTGTCATGTCATCACCTTGAATTCCTCACTGGCTGTCTGCCTTGCACAGGATTTGCCCTCAATCCGTGCTCTGCTCTCATTTCTAGCCTCCTCCCCAGGCCCACTTAGGTTTCAAACCATCCTCGCTAGCGCTTGATCACATATTGCCTGCAATTGTTCCTCAGCCCACTGTGATCAGGGCCTCCTCCGCCCAGCCCTCCCACTCGCAACTCCCAATGTACTCAGCTTTCCACCTCCTCAAATCCCAGCTTCTCTCAAGCTACTGCCGTGCTCTGTCAACGCCCTCCCTCCTCCCCACACTTCACTTCCTTCCCTGTTAGCCTAGGGTTCACCAGCCCCTCAGCCTCCCACCCGAGTTCCCAAACCACCTCTCCCTACCCGGTCCCTCTGCCTCAGCCCCTCCCCTGCGCGGCTGCACCCTAGCTCTCCATACCCTAGCTCTCCACCCTGACATCTGGACTCCCAGGCTCTGGAGCTCTGCTGGAGAAAGATCACAGCCCACGCAAATTGGCGCTCCTACAGTCATCTGCAACCTCAGCGGGCTGCTGAGCAGCCTGGACAGCTTTGTCGGACTCCCTGGCAGCAAGTTCACCCTTTCCCATACCGGCTTTTCTGAGCATTTCCCACCCTTGAATTTCACTGGGGAAAAGAGGGGTGGGGGTGGGGTGGGGGCAGGTGGGAACACTGGCTTCTCTCGTCCAGCAGGGAATTTATCTTCCTGTTTCGTAACCCCTGCCCTGGATCTGGGAGAAGCTGGTGCCTTCTCACGCACCAGGGCACACTGAGGGCTCTACAGCCTTGGCACCTCTGCCGGATCTCTTCTCTCTGTTCGGTATCTCCATTCATCTCTGCTGTCTTTCTCTTGGGTACATGAGTGCCCTGTCCCTCCCTGCTCCACTCTAAAGGCCCAGCATGACCATAAAACAAAACAAAAACAAAAATGAGCAGAGTCTGAGAGTGGCTCTCATTGTCCAGTCCATGGCCACTTCGGCCACTTCCGGCCTCTGTCTTACTTGCTCTTGCTGAATATATGACCCCAGTGACTACTTTTCTTCTCTTGAATTTTCTTCTTTTCTGGACCCCGGTGGAACGCTCTGTTCTGTGAGGAAGGTTGGCTTAGTTAGCCACATGCTGTCTCTGCATTGCTTTGCTCTGTCTGGAGGACTCTTGTGTTCCTTCCACCTTGCAGGGAAACTCCTACTCATGGCTTAGGAATGTGCTCAGGTGTTGCCTCATCCTCCAGGAGTATTCCAGATCAAACACCCTGAGCGTGTCTGCATCTTCTCACTTAACACCCAGTGTTGAAATCACCTGTTATTCTGGACCCGATTGTGTATGCCTGTAATCTTGTAATCCTCATACTGCAGAGGCTGAGGCAGGAAGATCATAAGTTCAAAGCTAGTCTGAGATAGATAGTAGAACCTGTTCTTTAAAAAAAATCATGCATTTTTATGGTATTTAATTCTCCATGTGCTTGTTGATGCACAGCTTGGTACACAAACCCTCCACTGATGTTTGCTGAGTAAATAAGTTGGTATTACCCCAGATCCCCAACCAATCTACTCTAGGGTAGTGAATGTAATTAATCTTTTTTATACACATATTTATTTATTTATATTGTGTGTGTGTGTGTGTGTGTGTGATGTCAAGGTCAGAGGACAAACTTACAAGAGTCTGTTCTCTTTTCGAGACTCCAGGGATGGAACTCAAGTGTTCATCTTTGACAACCAACTCTTTTACCCATGGAGTCATCTTCTCAGGCCATTTCACCTTTAATTATGATGAAACCCACACTTATAATTTCAGCCAATTTAAGATGTGCAGTCCATAGTTAGTTGCTATGTTTCAAATGTTATGCAGCTATCACTGCCTTCTGGGTCCAGAAATTGAATGATTGATTGATTGATGATTGATTGGTTATTTTGAAACAGGATCTTGTACTCCAGCCTGGCCTTAAACTAGTCTTATGTCAGGCTCCCTATAGAGATCTCTATCGGCCAAGACTTATTTATTTGGGGTATATGTGTGAGTATCTATCTGTATTTATGAGCATCATGTGAATGCTGGTATATTCAGAAGCCAGAAAAAGGTATTGAATCCCTTGGTACTGGAGTTTCAGATGGATGTGAGCCTACTGATATGGATGCTGGGACCCAAACCCAGGTTCTCTGAAAGAGCAGTCCATGCTCCGAACTGCTGAGTCATTCTTTCAACCCCACTAATGACACATTGTCATCCTCAATTCCTTTGTTTCCTCATCCTCTGGCTTTCTCTTTCTATGGATCTACCCATTACAGATATTTCATAAAATGAAGTTGTATACTATGGGGACCTTGGTGTGTGTGGGAGGTCTAATCTCTTTGACTTAACATAGTGTTTTTATGGTTCATCTACGTTTAGCATCCATTAGTACTTCTTTTTATGATTAAATAATATCCCACCGAATAGCTATTATCACTCTTTGTTTGTCCATTAGTTCACTGATGGACATTTAGGTTGTTTGTACTTTTTGTCTATGGTGAATAATGTAGCCATCAATATTTATGTACAAGTTTTTGTTTAAATAACCATTTCCAGCTCTTTTAGGTATACACCCAGCAATAGAGTTGTCAGGATTTGTAGCAAGTCTATTGTTTTACATACTGAGAACCATGAAAGTGGCTTACACGGTGACTGTGCTGTATTCACTCTCTATTTATGCCACCATTTCCATTACATGAGGGTTTCCATTTCTCCATTTCATTGCCAACATTTCTTACTTTCCGTTTTTTTATTCTGAATATAGCCCTGCTAGCAGGCGTGAGCAGTAGTAGATGTATTTTGAGGTATCCACTTAGCTTAAATGATCCCTATCAGTAGGTGCCTCACTGCCTCCTCCAAAGGTGGTTCACTGTAGCTATTTACAGCAGTTTGCTCTGACCCTCAGCATAGCTGGTTGGATCAAGGTTGCATTGTGGAGTCTAGGAGGACAGTAGGTATAGCCAGCTCATGTGATTGAGAAGTGGGCAAGGTGGGTGTCGTTCCTATGGCTAAAATGTGAATTTTGCAGTTGTAAATGTCTGGATTTGCTCTCACTATATAGCTCTTGAACTCAGTATGTAGACCTGACTGGCATGGAACTCACAGAGATCTGGCTGCCTTTGCCTCTTGAGTGTTAGGATTAAAGGTATGTGCTATCATACCCAGCTTCTCTTTTAAGATTCACTTTGGTTAGCATGCCAAGAAACAAGTTCACTCTGACATTTCATACACATGTATAGTTACACTGTGCTGTGGTCCCTCTAAGTTCCCAACAATTGGTAAGTTCCTAGCTTTAGTCTTTGCTTGGAATGAACTGCACTCCTGTCTCGGGGCCTATAACTTGTCCTTTTAGCCTACTATGGTTAAGCCATTTCGTGGAATTTTTCTTGCAAGTAAGTAGAACCCAGGACAACAGACCCACTCTGCCACCCTCACAACCCGCTTAAGAGGGACTTTAGACTATAGGCAAAGCACGAAAACTCTGACTCCCATTTCTCTTCACCTAAAAATCCTTTTGTGTGATTTTAATGACCTTTTCTCCCCATCACCCCCAGTGGAATTTGGAGGCAAATTTTGTATCAAGGTCATCCAGTATTCATGCTGAATCCTCAAGGACAGGGCAAGCAGCCCTCAGCTCCCACCTTCATGTGGTTCTTGGCATCTGTTCTAGATTCTTTTTCCTCCCTAATAACAGAACTTTTTTGGTAAGCTTGCAGGTGTCATGTGTTGTTTTGGCTGTCACTGGTGACATTCCCCCCCTTGGGGAGGGCATCCAGGCTATGCAGTGTGGAGGAAGAACATACAACTGGGATTTCTAAAGCACACATTCTGCTCTTGTTCCTGTCACTGGCTTCACTCTGCAATGCTGAGCGAGTCATGAGACTAGCTATTTTCCCATCTGTGGAAATAGGAGAGCAAAATAATACTTTCTTTGCCTGCACAGAGATTCAAGTTAAAATTGAGTCATGGATATGAACAATCCATTAAGCAATATATATATATTAAGCATATATATATAAATTGCTGTATCCACAAAAACAAAACAGTAGGCTCCCTTGATGTCTAGCCTGCTTCCAGACACCAAGTTCAAAGTACTTGCTCAATAATTCCTAGAATTTAACTCTTATTACTAAAATATAAACAGTTTGTTTCTTCGTCCTCTTTTCTTGAACACTGATGAATACTTTTAAAAATTACAAATAAGAAAAACAAGAAATTGAACTGGAAAGATTGCTCAGTGGTTAAGAACACTGACTGCCCTTCCAGAGGACCCAGGTTCAATTCCCAGCACTTGCAGGACAGCTCACAACTGTCTGTAACTCCAATTTCAGGGTATCTGACACCCTCACACAGATATATATGCAGGCAAAATATCAATGCACATAAAAAAATTAATAAATTAAAAATAAACAAAAGGTGTAAGTCCTGTTCTGCTTTTGGCTGGATTTCGTTCTTTTTGATTGATGGGGTCTTGCTCCGTATCTCACTTGCAACTTACTATGCAGATCAGGCCGACCAGCCTCAAACTCACTATGTGGTCATGGATCACCTTGAACTTCTGATCCTGCCGCTATAGTTTGGAAATGTAAACATGGGCCACTGATCCGGGTTTTAGGCAGCGTTGGTTGGTACAATGTTGGGCAAGTACTCTGCCTATATATCCCAGCCCATTTTCTACTTTTTCAAAAAATAAATGTTCTAATTTTATTTCTTTTTTATAGTATTTTGTCTGCATTTATGTCTGTGTGAAGGTGTCAGACCCTCTGGAACTGGAGTTACAGATAGTTGTGAGCTGCTCAGCTCTTGACTGCTGAGCCATCTTTCTAGCCCCTAATTCCTTTTTCTTTTTTCTTCCCCTCTCCCTCTCTTCTTTACTGCATCCCCTACTCTGTGACTCTTCTATGTAGTCAGCTCTAGTCTCAAATCCTCAGCATCCTAAGTACTGATGCTACAGATGTGCAGCATCCTTAGACAGGCATGATGTTGTATTTCCTTTTGTCCTGTGTGTGTGTGTGTGTGTGTGTGTGTGTAGTATGCATACATGTATTTATGTGTTTTCCCGTGTGTAAACAGAGACTGCATTTTAGTTTCCTGGCCCCCTAGATTCAAATAATTACACAGAAACTAAATTAATTACAACACTGTTTGGCCAATGACTCAAGAGTATTTCTAGTTACCTCTTACATCTTGAATTAACCTATTTCTATTAATCTATATATCATCATGAGTCTGTGGCCTACTGGTAAGGTTCTGGCATCTCTCTTCTTTGGCAGCTACATGGCATCTCATTGATTCTGCCATATATATAGATATATTCTCTCTATATCCCTTTCAGCCTGGCTATATTCTGCTCTGCCATAAGTCAAGGCAGCTTCTTTATTAACCAATGATAATAAAAACATATTCACAGCATGCAGAGGAGAATTCCACATCACCCGTGTGTAGGCTTACATGTGTGTGCGTACCTTCATGTGTCTGTATGTGCAGACGGAGGCCAAAATTGGCTTAGGGTGTCTTTCAGGGTCCCTTTTCATTTTCCTTATTGAGACAGGGTCTCTCATCGAACCCTGGAGGTCACATATTCCAACTAGTCCAGCTAGCCAGCTTGCCTGGGGCATTCTTTGTCTCTGCCTCCCAAGTGCTAGGATTAGAGGCGGCTGCCATGAGCACCTGTCCTCAGGTCTACAAAGCAAGCACTTTGCTGACTGAAGCATCTCTCCTGCTACCTCTTGCAATTTCTTAATGATCATATTTATTATCCTTTAGAGTAAAACCCCACCTACTAGTTTCTAAAATGTCTCTGCTATGTATGTTGACCACTGACAATGGTTTCCAAATGTATTGCACATGGCAATGAACAGAGGCTTTGAAAAATTCTAGTGTCCATGAATCACTTCTAGAGACGGTGACACGCTTGGTCTGATTTGTAGGTTGGACTTTGAAAGTTTTAAAAACACCCCCTAAAAGATTCAAATGTACAAATTTGGGAATAATTACCTTTAAGGCTCATTTTAGAACAAAATTTGACTCTACTTATTTTTAGGTTATTTCTCATCTGGGTTTGCCCTTGCACCACTTCCCTTATAAAATGTGGGAAACAACAGGAGGTTAGCCTGAAATCCTTTCTTCCTGCTGTGACTGCCCTGGTCTCCATTAGGGTAATTGAAATCTCTGCTCAAAGTGAGGGGAAGCCATTAATGGAGGCTTCACAGATCTGCATTCCTGTTTCCTGTTCTGGTGGGTGTTCCCTCTGGCCAGCTAGGTCAGGGTCTCTCTCTCCCTCCCTACTTCCCTCTTCAAATGGCCTTTCACTGCACCTGACAGGTCACACAGGTTTGACTTCTTGTTATTTTCTCTTCTTCATGGGCAACATTTCCCTGTGTCCACTAATGTCACAGCCATCTTCTGGATCCTGTCACCCAGTTGCTACTAAAGTGTTTCAGACTTCAACGCAGTCTGAGACATCTTGCCATTCAGATCCTGGCCAGCCTGATAAAGCAATTTTGCATTTTTTGGTTTAGCTATTCCTGCCTGAGTAGGGGGATCTGCTGTTGATTGAGGAATAGCATCCCCTCTCAGGGATCTTCCACTGGCTCTAGTTGACAGCGTATGGGCCATCTTTGGGAGCCAAGGTGATCTGAAGTTGAACATGCGTTCCCTTGGGTCATTAAGGCAACCCACTGTCCTAAGAGAATATGTCCATAGCTTCAAAGCTGTAAGAAGTGTCAATGCCTGAAGTAAAAACAAGGGTTGTTGTTTCACCACGGACATCATCCCCATTCAGGATGAGTCACTGTCTGTCATCTGCCCTGGTCCTCTCCAGGGATAGGAGCAGGAGTGGGTACAACAAAAGAATAAATACTTTCAGTCCAACGAGCATTATGGAGTCCTGAGCTTTTCCAGGCCATATGGTGCCTATGACAATCTCCACTGCCTCTCCTCTACTTGTCAATCTCTCCCCCTTCCATTGGCTTAGGCACATCACCAATCCCAACTGAGAGGAGGAGTCCAGGCCAGCTCCTAACATCAATAGTGGCCTAAGTCACTCTCATTCTCTAAGAAAGTTCTTACTTCTTTAAGTTGTTTAGGTTCTTTTCTCTGTTTCTTTCTCTCTCTGAAGATATCAAATTTCCAAAAATATTATCTGACATGTTTCAAAGAAGTGTGTCGTCCATACACAATACTGAACATAAGAGCTCCTTCCCACTTTACTTTTGCACAGGTAGAAATCCAGCCAGGGGCAACAGTTGCTTTGCTGGGATCCAAGGGTCACTTTTCTTGTGTATTATTAATGCTGCATCACCATTAATAATGACTGAACCTACTGAGCATTTACTGTGTGGCAGACACTATGCCAAGCGTTTCCATAATTCATTCTGCTACTCCTTGCCCTGCTCCATGGGGGGTAGGTCTTATTTATTCATTTCACCTTTGAGACAGTGCAGTCAGAGGCACCGAAAGGTTTGCACGGCCAGTGAATGGAGGTTCCAGTGCAAACCTGACGTGATGACCGCAGTTTGTGGTATTTAACATCACAGCTTTCTGGGGTGACCTTTTCTGGAGAAACCATTGGTTTTAAACCCTAGTAACAGCTAGATGTTGTGGTGCACGCCTATAATCCCAGCAGTTGGGAGACAGAGGCAGGATGATTTACTCACAAGTTAAAGACCAGTCTGATCTCCATAGTGAGTTCCAGGACAGCTAGGATCTAGACATAAACCCTGTCTCAAATAGTAGTAGTAGTAGTAGTAATAATAATAATAATAATAATAATAATATAGGCCAGTGTGAGAGCTTTGCTTCTATGACCCGAACTTGATTTCAAAATCAACAGTGGAAGGAGAGAACTGGCTCGTGAAAATTGTCCTCAGACCCCCATATCCATGCCCTCCACCCACACACCAGAAAAAGCACAAACAAATCCAGGTAACATGGCTTTCTTATTCTGATTTTGAAAACAAAGATCTATAAGATTGTTAGAATTATAAATATGGGGGTACAGTTTTATACATTTGATTCTCACTTGAAAAATCATGATTGATGGGTTGATTGGCCAATAGCATTTTTGTTTCCTCAGTTCCCAGGAAGGGTTCTGGACATAAGGAGATGGTGGGAAAGGAGCCATTGTGATATCCTGGGAAGAAAGCGCAGATACCTGTTCAGGCACCTTTTCCTTGATCACTGTCCCCTCTAAGAGTCTCCTATTTCACAGATACTGAACACAGTGATGGAGGTGCCCCAAGAGGCTGAAGCTGCTGGGGCTTTTGAAGGAAAAGACAGTGATCCCCAGAAATGAGTCCTGTGGCTTAGAAAGAAATCACGAACTCATGATGTGAGTTCATCTAGTTCTAGTCCACTCAAAAAGAAGAGAAGATGAAGACACAGAGAAAAAAGTTCCTATGATAAAAACTAAAGAAAAAAAAAGCAAGATGTCCTTAGCCCTAGAGAATTCTAGTTTCTCTGTGCAGCCTGAAGCCCTCTGAGGTGCCTAAAAAGGATGTGCAGGATTCTTTTCACCCTACAGAAACTGAGGCTCCAAGAGGCCTGAGACTACACAGCTAGTTCACACACCATTACTCCAAGTTTTCCTGTCATTTCTATTCCACTCCTTTGTGATTTTTGCTTCATGTCCCTTAGAAGAAGAAAGAGGTGGAGGAGAGAGAGAGAGAGAGAGAGAGAGAGAGAGAGAGAGAGAATTTCTGCTTCTTAAGAAAGGCCAATGAAAAGCTAAAACTTCTAAAAAGGATGGGGACTCCAATGATGTAATGTAATTTCAGGAATAACCTTGATTTTAGTAGCCTGGGGACTGAAGGAAGATGCCCTCCAAGGCAAGGTTCATTTCTGCCATCCATGAAAGAAGAGAAACAAATGTTGGCTCAGTGGAGGTTCAGGTTATAACTTAATTCTTCATCTGTTTAAAGAAACAATCCACAATTCTTTTTTAGAGAAAAAAGGAATCGAACTCAGGGCATCAGGTGTGTTGGTAAACTCCTTACCTCTGAGTCACATTGGTGCCCCAAATGTAGAGGGTGCTTATAAGAGAAATTCAGAATCAACAAGTCCCTAGTACTCTTTGTCGGGTGTTATCAGTGCAAACAGGCCACAGGGCTCTGCCCAGGCAAGCCCAGAAACCCAGCTTGAGAAAAGGTTTCATTCTAGCAAGCCTTCACATTGAGGAACAGGACTGTTCCGCCCATGTTAAAACAAAAACAAACAGCGTTATCCGTTATGAGATCTGATCCAGGCCAGTGCCTATAAAATCAATCAACCCCCTAAAAGTCTTTTTAGGATAAATATTCAGCTACAGACATGAACTAAAGATATGAGGGAGAGAAAAATAGATCACAGCTCCAAATGATCAACCCTAGGTTTACATCCAAGTGTGAGGCTGTGGCCCCTTCTCCATGAGGCCTGATCAGGATGGGGTAAAATTTGCTTTAACTTTTATTGTTCTGACAAAAGTTTTTTAAAAATCTTGATTTTTTTTAAAAATGACAAATAAAAAGGGAAATTACTTCAGTGGGACAGGAGAGGCAAGTTATAGCTAAATCACAGCTTAAAAGAACAATAACAAAAATCCAGAATTTTCTATTTTCTGATTCTATGTCTGATTATGTCTAAAAAGTGATTTATACTTCCAAGTCTCTGATGACCTACCCCTGTCTTCATCTTAGGCTTGAAAACCATCTTATAGTAAAGACAAGCCAGGCTCATTCCTGTTTATGATTAAACCTCTGTTTCTCAAGGACTAGGCTATGTCCCACCTGTAATCTTAACTACAAATGGTTCTGTACTGGCTGCTCCAGGAAATGACAACCATGCCTTCATTTCAAGAAGTTTTTATGACCACCTTGCAACCATGTCTTTGTTTCAGGAAGTTGTTATGACTAACTTGTTATGCTTATGATCTGCTTCTGTAACCCTACCTATTTGCCTGCCAAATCACCATTTGGAAATCCCCTACTCCTGAGCTATAAAAACCCTTTGCTTACCCAAGCCCAATGCTGTTGGGTTGGTGGTCTTTCTCCTTGACTCTGTGGGATTAACGTCCCTAAATCATAAAAGCTGTGTTTGTGGAAGGACTGTGGATGTGGTAAAGGTTGGTAGCCAAAACCACTGGATTACTTTCTGATTCTTTAAATTCTTCAAAAAAAATTTGCAGGTTAGAGTTATGTCAAAAATGTCTGGGAACAGGCTGGCAAACACTGTCTTCAGGGGTGACAATGGTCCTACAGGCCTCTCGCCATCAGTGCAGCACATGAACTTTAGAGTTCTGTCCTTGGAGTCTCTGCTGTTGTTGCTTTGGGACAGAGTCTCATGTGGTCCAGCTTGACCACAAAGTCACTATGCAGCAGGACCATGGCACTGCATTTCTGGTCTCCCTGCCTCAGTCTCCTAAGGCTGCGATTATAAGTGTATGCCCCAGCCACACCTGACTGCCATCAGGAAACTCTTGTTATTATCTTTGTATTTGTGTTCTGTAAATGAAGTCTAATGGGACAATGGAATCTTGACTTCCTTGTGGTCTCATCTCAGTTCTCCAGGAGGAACTCGGACTATCTATTCCCTGTCCTCTGACACCCGGGCTCTGCCAGGTCTCCTTCCTTCCTGCTATGCTGTGATTGCTGTCACCCTCCACTTGAGGTGGTTTCTTAGGGTTTTTTGTTGCTGTGAAGGGACACCATGAACATGGTAACTCTTACAAAGAAAACATTTGACTGAGGTGATGGCTCACAGACTCAGCAGTTCACGACGGGGAGCACGGCAGGGTGTAGGCAGGTGTGGTGCTGGCTACTTCTTGACCAGAGGCAGCAGGAAGTCAGCTGACAGTCATGCTGACTGAAGCTTGAGAAAAAGAGATCTCAGAGTCCACCCCCACAGTGACACACTTCCTCTAACAAGACCACACCTACTCCAACAAGGCCACACCCTCTAATAGTGCCACTCCCTTTGGGGGCCATGTTCTTTATCACAGGTGGTGGCAGGGGCGTAGCAGTGGGGTCTGTGTTCTGTTGCTGTCGTGGCAGGGATCTGGGCGCAGCACAGGGACGGATGGGGTTGGATGTGCTCCCCATGTCACCAAAGATTAGAACAAGTGGGCAGCAATCCCTGTCCTGGGATTGCACATTTGGCTGGTGATGAGGCTATGCCTTACCCAAGTACAGAGTTGCTTGTGAGCTGTGGACTGGGGCAGAGGGACTCTGGGAATGGGGTGGCTGAGTAATTCTCATTCTGGACCTGGGCTCTACATCATCATCTGCAACAGAGCTTCTTGAACAGTGGTCAACTTTAAAGACTAGGGATGGATAGTAGGGGAAAGAAGAGTTCCTGTTTAATCCAGTTTTTAAATGTATCTAGCTTGGCACAAACAATGAGGTTTCCCCAAATGAAGTGGAACTGCAGAAGAGAGTGGGAGGAAAGGCGAAAGTCCTGATCAATGTGCTGCCAAAGGTCCTCGTCACGGCAAGGTGATGGCCACTTGGCCTTCCAGCTTAGGCCGGCTTGATGACCACAGAATATTTTTGGCTCCAGGTCATTCTTCCACAGTGTCCTGTGTGTGGGGGGAGGGCTGAGTGGGGGATGATTTTGGCAAGAGAGGAAGATGTAGGGACACTCACAGCTAACATAGACCAGCGAGGACTGAAGAGAGGAAGATGTAGGGACGCTCATGGCTAACATAGACCAGCGAGGACCGAAGAGAGGAAGATGTACGGACACTCATGGCTAACATAGACCAGTGAGGACTGAAGAGAGGAAGATGTAGGGACACTCATGGCTAACAGAGACCAGTGAGGACTGAAGAGAGGAAGATGTAGGGACGCTCATGGCTAACATAGACCAGCGAGGACTGAAGAGAGGAAGATGTAGGGACACTCATGGCTAACAGAGACCAGTGAGGACTGAAGAGAGGAACATGTAGGGACGCTCATGGCTAACAGAGACCAGCAAGGACCAAAGAGAGGAAGATGTAGGGACACTCATGGCTAACAGAGACCAGCGAGGACCGGGCCCAACAGAATAAGTGGTGTGGGATTAGTGGCCTCCAGGCTTCTTGGAGGACTGCCTGAATCATGGCGGGTAGAGAAGAGAAAATGGGTGAGAGCCTTGAGGATATGTACAGTGAGGCACACAGTAGACAGGTATAAACACCGCAGTCTGCACACAGTCCTCCTTGGGTCAGCAGAGAAGGAGCCAAGTGACCTTGTACTTTGGGTGGGGAGGAAAGAACTGTGTTTCAACTGAGTTTCAACTGTGAGCTCAAAGATGGGGAAGAGCTGATATTCTTTGGTGAGCGTTGACTTCATTAGCAATTTCAATAATTTCCGAGTCTTTAAAACGTTCGCCAGGTCCAGAGCTCAGATTCTGCTCCTGGCGTTTAGCTCTGGGATGTTTCTGCCACAAATTGTGCTGCCTCACAGGACAGCCAGGAGTGAGCCTGGCAATAAGAGGGCTGCGTTTGGCCAGCCCATGTCCGGTTCTTAACCCTTTGGGGTTCAAAGCCTCTTTGAGAATCTGGTGAAACTTCTGGACCCTTGCTCTAGGAAGATAATCATATGTGCTTACAATTCAGGACTCAACCGTCTCCCTAGAAGTTCCCTCTCTTGAACCCTCGCTTAAGGATCCCTGAATTAGATCATTTCTGATTCTATTTTTAACTCGCCCCCAGCCAGGGGGTTGTCACTGCAACGCTGTGACTCTTCGGTCCACAGGTTTGCACCAGTCTCATGTAGATGTCTGCAAAGTGAAGAGTGCATAACCGGATCCTTGCTCGTTAGGCTGAAGCCATGTGGATGCAGAAAACAGAACGGAATGAATGGAAAGCCATGAGTCAGCTCCCTCCCTGCCACCTGCTAAAGAGGCTGCCTGCTGAAGCCCACAGGGTGGGCCCTGAGGTCAGACAGTCTGGGGCCCTAGACTCTCAGCCTAAGTGCCTTCTGCCTGTGTCTTTTTTTGTTTTGTTTTGTTTTGTTTTTCGTTGTTGTTGTTTTTCGAGACAGGGTTTCTCTGTAGTTTTGGAGCATGTCCCGGAGCTAGCTCTTGTAGACCAGGCTGGCCTTGAATTCACAGAGATTCACCTGTCTCTGTCTCTGCTGGGATTAAAGGTATGCGCCACCACCACCTGGCTTCTGGCTGTGTCTTGAAGGAGCATCTTAACCACCCCAGCCTCAGTTTCCATATTTGAAAGCTAGGGCTAATAGGATGCAGCCTGTGTCCAGATTTGGAGGACCAGGCTAGTTCAGTTCTGCATGGTACTTGTGAAATGTCATAAACTCCAGAACACTGTGTTGTTAATGCTGGGGGAGGGGGCACGCTGCATAGTGACTGGAAACTCTGGGCTGGAGGCCTGTCCCCTTCCTCTCAACTAGGCTAAGGTCTGAAGGGACTGGAGGGGTGCTGGGGCTACAGAAGCATTCTGTTGTCACAGCCTTGATTTCTTCCCTTCCATACGGCTGAGGGGTTTGAAGGTATAAGAAACACTGAGAAGGGGAGATTGTGGGCTTTTTCTGGCTATAAGCCTGAATGCCCCGGAGGAGAAAGCTAGCCAAAGGGCCAAAGAGCCTTGCTTCTCTTCTATTTCGGAATGGTTCTGGAGGCGGAGAGACATGCGGCTGGTGGCCCCCAGGGAAACATAGGGCTAGCAGGTTGGGAAGGTGTATCTCCTGGTCTCGTGGGCCTGACAGTGCTGACGTGGAAACGGGACTACCTGGAAAAAGGAAAGGGCTGGATAGATGACAAATATCCCATCCTGTCTAAAGTCTGGGACCGTGAGGTCGGGGTGGAGGGGGACTTGGTGCCCAGCCACGTGTGCTAACCCTCATTCTCCTAGTAACACTCCCAAGATAAACATTATTATCCTTCGCTGCAGATGAGGAAACCTAACTTCAGAGACGCGATTCGGAGACAACAGCTATTTATGTGTTGCCAAGGGATCCACACCAAGTGAGGCTGCTAGCCTCTGAAATCCTTTCCTCCTTCCCTACGCCAACTCCACTAGGCGAAAGGGGAAGCCTCGGTGGTCCTAATTCTAGGTCCCGGAAAGCCATCTCCAGCTGCGTACAGTGTTGTGCATAGAGCTCAGCTTGGTAAATATTTGCCCCGTGACTGAGACAGAGAGAATGCTCCTTTCTTGGTCCTGGGCAGCTCTTGGCAGTTCACAGGCGCTGTTTACCTTTCCTCCCACACTCCCCTGAGGAATCATCTCCCCACCTCCTCCCTCCCTTCCCTTCAGTCTGCTCAACTGAGAGTAACTCAGGGTGGAATGAAGAAAGTGCCTGGAACATATAAAACCTGTCTCAGATCTGTCCCGTGTGGCCTCACATAGCCTTCCAAGCAGCAAGGATTCTAAGGAAGGGCATAACAGGAATGGGTGTCCCGGGAGTCTTCCAGCCCTACCCCTGAGAAAAATGGGGCCAGGGCATGGGGGCAGGGGTGGGTATACAGTTCCTAAGTGGAAGGTATTTTGGATTTCCTGCGGAAGCTGCCATGCCAGGGACTGAGAATGGATCAGTAAGTTGGAAGTTCTGGAGCAGGGAGCAGGGATGTTCAGCCCAGCTGGGTCCTCTGCTGAGGTTGGAGGTTGGGGGCATGGGACTTGGTTAAGCTGTGTCCTGGTTGGTTTGCAGCTGATGGTGCCGAGTAGAGAGTTCAAGACCTCCACCCCCTTCCAGCCACTGACTCCATGATGTTGATGAGCCATGATTGTTGAATGGAGGGCTTTGTTACCTGGGTTTTTCTATAAAATTCTTGCACTGCTCTTTGTTTTTTAATCAAGGCCCTAGGCTTTTTTTTTTTTTTACCATGTTGGTTGGGTATGACACATTCCCCTGGGGTCAACTTTCTATTTTATTGCCATTTTAAGAGTATCTGAGTATGTGTTTAGAATTTACATCTAGATAATAGATTTCTGAATGGAAACAGCATGTATTACTACTTATATTTGGTAAAGTCCCCTTGGATAAGAAGAACCAGCATAATATTAATTTTCCTTGCTGTCATTTGACAATATGAATTGGTTTTGTGCAAGAACCAGGAGCTCATTGGATTGAATTTAGGAAATGGGTAAAACAAATTTGTCTTTAGTGGGTTTGAATGATTACAGCATAATAAACACACACAGGCTGAAAGGTTAATTTATCATTGCTTTCAGTTTTATTTATTCAAAACTCCATCATGGGTATAAACAATCTTTATTAAAGATTATGAATCCAATTTTCAAATGAGCTGTAAATGGCTTTCTATAGAGAGATTCCTTGATTTGTTGTTTTCTTGAATAAAACATGCTTTTGCCCTGTGGGTTATGGAGTCTGTCTATTAATATTGGAAGGTTATTCTGTTGTGCTTGGCATCTGTGATGTGGAATGTTGGATTTGTTCTCCGATCTATCTGTCTTCACTGTCTTTAATAAACACTGAGACCGAATGCATAACCTCTTAAGACCTGCACTCCAGTGAATCATAAAAGAATGCCTGTCTGTATGGCAGTTTATCATTGGCATGATAATTCTGGTTCCTTTTAGAAATGTGTAAGTGTCTGCTCTTCAAAACAGACTGCGGTGAAAGGCTGGAGAGATGCTGTGGGTCACTGCGGGGGAATCATAATTGACCTCTGCTTTCGTCGCATAGTAACAGACTGACAGGGTGTTAGATCATTGCATATAGCTCAACTATCAAATGCTGCCCTGAGGTGGGGGTTGAGGGGAGGATTTTGCATTTTCAATTTAGAAAATTCCCTAGAGCAAACCCTTGAGGAGAGGCAGCCTGCAGGAGAGCAGTGTGCCTGGTACTTCCTGGAGTGCTGCACTGCACAAATACAAATGTCGCAAAGGGAATCAGTATCTGCGTGGGGTATTTCAGAGTGCTGGGGCTGGGGGGATCCTAGGAAGGCCATTTCTTTCAACCCCTCAAGGTGAGTCTGTTAAATATATTAATGCTGTTGTCTGAAGGACTAGAAAAGTTAACGTCTGAAGAGATCCTGCTTCTCTCAGAAAGTTCCTTGGGTTGCTACTTTATTGCACCATGGACTCCAGAGTGTAAAGGGTGTAAAGTTCTAGTGGCTGAGGGCCACCAACAGATGTCAGTTTCAGAAGCAATGAGTCCCTTCTGCTAATGACAATATTGTATCTAGTCTATAATGTAACAACCTTCAAATTTTAAGGTTCATTTTTATTTTTTAAATTATTGTTTTTCTTCCACCAAAGGATCTCTGACTGACCTAGAACTGGCTGTGTAGACCAGGCTGGCCTCAACCTTCAGGTTTTTAGCCTCTCTCAGTCTCCTGGAGAGCTGGGATTGCCAGCTTCCCCCCCCCAAACCCCACCCAGCTAGTTAAAGACCTTTAAAGCAGTCTCCAACAAATGCCTCAGTGCCCAAATTTCTTTTGGAGACAGGGTCCCTGACTGGACTCAAACTCACTGCATAGCCCAGGCTAGCCTTGAAGTCTTGATTCTCCTGCCTCTGCGAGGAATTTAGGTATGTGCTACTTTCCCCTGCTTTCATTCATGATCTTTAATAAAGCCTGGCTTTACCTCTGTCAGGATGAAAGTCTTGGTTGTCATCTTTGTCTTTATATTTGCAGATGTCCATTCCTACATTTAGCATATGGTATATATAAAAATACTCAGCTTTTATATTCACTGATAGATTATTAAGATATATATAAATATGACATAATATATAATAGCTTATTTTAGTGGGATCTGCAAATTTTGCATGAATGTAGGAGTTCAGTTTGACTCTCAGCAGTAAAACTACTTTTTAAACCTAACTTCTACTTTCTACCTGACAAGAGATTATTTCTCTTCATTATCTGTCTCAAAATTCCATTCTATCCTAAAAACCATAGATTTTTTAAAATTTAATTGTGTATCTATGAGTACCTTACCTGCATGTAATGTATCTATGTACATAGAGTAATCACAGAGGCCAGAAGATGTTGGATCTCCAGGGACTGGAGTTATAGATAGTTGTAAACTGTCATGTGAATATTAAGAATCAAACCTGGGTCCTCTCCAAGAGCAGCAAGTGCTCTTAGCCGCTGGGCCATCTCTCCCGCCACCAACCCACACCAAAACAAAACAAAATAAAACAAACAAGCAAACAAAAAACCTGAATTTAAATCTTGCCCTTCAAAGTTTTTAGGCTACCAACACACATACACACACACACGTGAATTTTTATGCTCTGAATTCCAGAATCATACATGTTACCTTGAATTATACTCTAGTTTCATATTGGTAGACTTTTGCATTTACATTTAGAATAGGAACTTCCGCTTCTATTTTCTTTTCTTCTATTTTCAAAAAAAGATTTCTTGAACTCCAAAGTAAAATAGAGCCCCTGCTCTCTCCCCAGACCCCTCTGTCCAGTAGGAAGAGCAGAAAGCAGCAATGGTGGGAGTGTGTGGTAAGAGCAGAGGCCGTTCCGAAGCACCTGCCCATGGCAGGCCCACGTCTGTTCCCCCTCAGAGCCCCGCCCCTGCCCCTAAGTCTCCTTCCACCAGCTTCCCATGGGTTTTGTTTTCCAGTTTGGCTCAGGGTTTCCTCAAATGAGACAGTGTGGGCAAGGACTGGAAAAAAAAATGCTCAGGGTACCAGGGCTACACAGAAACGGCCTAGACAACAAGGCACCAGGATAAAGGCTGTGTTACGAAGATTTTTTGAGGACTAGTGGAAAGCCAGTCCAGCATTTATGAGCAGGCTGAAAATAAATACATAATGATGACTTTCAATGTGTTTAAAATGAGGGGGTGAAAGATGCATTTAAAGTCCCTGAGGATCCTTGAGTAAGATGGCTGCTTACAGGTGTGGTTGGAGAAAATACAAGTTACACTTGGGACATTTTGTACCAGAAAGCCAAACAGAACTCCCAGGATTGATATAGTCATGGCCAAAGGACATAGGAGTTGATCCGAACTGCTCATACTGGCCATCAAAAGCTAAGACACTGGGGCTGGAGAGATGGCTCGGCGGTTAAGAGGACAGGCTGCTCCTCCAGCAGTCTGGAGTTCAATTCCCAGTACCTACATGGTGGCTCACAACCATGGGATCTGATTCCCTCTTCTGGTGTGCGTGAAGACAAGACAGGTCACTCATACACATAAAATAAATAAACATTAAGAAACCAAGACACTGACAGAGACAGAGAGAGAAGAGAGAGAGAAAGAGAACACACCAAAACCCTATCATTCAGTAATAATGTTCACATAAGAAGAGAAGGGTTAAGGAGAATATTTCTTTTATTTATTTATTTATTTATTTATTATGTATACAATATTCTGTCTGTGTGTATGCCTACAGGCCAGAAGACGGCACCAGACCCCATTAAAGATGGTTGTGAACCACCATGTGGTTGCTGGGAATTGAACTCAGGACCTTTGGAAGAGCAGGCAATGCTCTTAACCTCTGAGTCATCTCTCTAGCCCCAGGAGAATATTTCTTTACAGGAATTTGAGGTAATACATATAGACTGATTCAACAATAGAAAAACTTAATTTTGCAACCCCAAGTGTAATTATTGGTTTACACAAGAGCCATTACTGGAAAATAAAATCCATAGGTGAAGAGTTATAAGAACACCAGATATTTATACAGGGACAGAGTGTTGCCCCCACAAACTGTTTATTAATTGAAAGTGGAACGTATATCCAATGATGAGGTCTGCCATCGTAAGTGATCAAATTGACCATCATGGCTAGTAGAACAACACTCTCATGTGCTGCGGGAGCTACTTCCACTCCTTTAGCCAATAGCCTTTAAGATACCAGCCCACTGGGGCATGGTCTCTTTTGTTTTAAAAAGCAGCGGTAGCCGTGTGCTTGCTCTCTTGCTTCTGGCTTCCCGCTGTTAGACTTCGTTCCTGATCCACAGAGGGCTGTTGTCTGGGACGGTGATCTGTAAGTTTTTTCCTTTTAAATAAATAACCATCTTATTAATCATAATTCCAAACTGGTGTGGGATTGTTTTTTGACTTACACCTTCATCTGGTGCCCACGTGGATAACTGCATCCACAGAAAGCCTGAGAAAGCTTGGGAAAGAATAAAGCATGTTTTCTTGGTAGCAGCAATTTCTCGGGTCTGCTCTGCTTGCTAGAGGCAAGCAAGCGCTCTCATCTAAGAGAGGCTTCCTGACTCAGCTTTAGCTGCAAAACCCTGCAGCTCTTTAAGAGGTCCTGCAACGAAACACTTAAATGATGTTGATGAAAAGCTGGCCGCATGCTTTTCAGTTTTTAGCCATAGCAGGAAAAAAGCTGTGCCGTTTTAAAATGACGGCTTTTTGGGCCGACCTGCAAGGGCAAACTGACTCTTTCAGGCAGTCAGTCTGATTACGAAGCATTTGAATGTGGTTTGTGAGCACACTACTGCAGCTTGCTTGCTGGCAGGGACCTTGGGTTGCCATAGAGTTGTGGCAATAAACATGGCTACAGCTGGTACCTCAGCCATGAGGCTGAAATCTGAGAAAGCTAAGGAATGGGCTGGATCTAGCTGTCAAAGCCACGGCTTTAAGCATACCCATATTGCTTAGCAAATTAAAGATTCATATGGTCAGAAAAAGAGAGAGATATACAGTAAAGATAGATTCAAAGACAAAGAAAACCTCTAAATGGTTTACAGTGTGTTAAAAATATGTGCAGGCTAAAGGTTAAAGTCCTTAAAATAAAAAAAGAAAGAGAGTAGTTGGGTGTGGTGGTACACACCTTTAATCCCAATGCTTGGGAGGCAGAGGCAGACAGATCTCTGCGAATTCAAGGTGTGGTGGTGCACACCTTTAATCCCAGCACTTGGGAGGCAGAGACAGGTGGATCTCTGTGAGTTCAAGGACAGCCTGGTCTACAGAGTGAGTTCCAGGACAAAGATACACAGAAACCCTGTCTCAAAAAGCCAAAAGTTAAAAATTAAAAATAAAAGAAATAGAGTTTAAAATAAAGCTGCATAAAGATGGAAAACACACAGAGAATCTGGATACTGTATGTTATTATGCTCTCTTTGTATTGTTTGAATGCTGAGGAAGGAGCAACAGCTGCTAGAAGATATTTGCTTATAAATGCTGTTGAACTAACCCAAGATAGGTATTTTGAAAATACCTTGACTTCAAAATTGAAGTCAAAAGATATGTTACTTTGGAGAAGAGATTTTGCTTTTGTTTCCACAGGAAATGAGAGACTGTGGATTCATTCTGAGTTAAGAAAACTCAGGTTTGATCAAGGAAGACCACCTGAGAAATCTCCGGTAGGAACAGATCACCCAGATGACAGAGTTCTACATCCAGAACAGATTCAAGATGCTGCCTGAGATGATCAAGCCTCACAGGATACTCCAGTCAGGACTTGACCATAACTCTAAATTTTCTTTAGGTCCCCATAAGATTATCAGCGCCCCCAACCAGCTGGAAGTAGCCTGGAATACTATTCCCACATTCCCAAAAAATGGACTCTGGATATTTTTCTTTGTTTAAAAAAAAGAGGGGCAAGTGGCACGGGAGAATTGTCTGTATTCTGTCAATCATGATTTAAATCAATGCTGATTGGTCATTAGTCAGGCAGGAAGTATAGGTGGGAAAACCAAGCAGGAAGTAGAGGTGGCACAATGAGAACAGGAGAATTCTGGATAGAAGGAAGCCCTTTCCACAGTCCTGTGCAGACCACGGAAGAAGCAGGATGTGACCTGCCCCACTGAAAAAGGTACCGAGCCATGTGGCTAACATAGATAAGGATAATGGGTTAATATATGTTATAAGAGCTAATACGAAGCCCGAGCTAATGGGCCAATCAGTTTATCCTTAATATAGACTCTCTGTGTGATTTTCTTTGGGGCTTAACAGCTGTGGGAACCAGGCGGGACAGAAACCCCAACAAGCAGGCCCTCATGTTACACTCATGGACTCTTCAGATTATACCATGTGAAATATTTAAATATACCTGTGAAATACTTTTCCCAGAGTCTTCAACTTGAATCTTTTCAAACTTTTGAACTATATTCTAGGTTATCAGAAATACAAGAAATAGAAGAACAAAGTCAATGATGCTATAAGGAAATGAACAGACAAACCTAGAATACAGATATTTTACAGGTAAACTGAACTGAATATTTCAGAAATATCACTGTTGGGGGTTAGAGGTGTGGCTCAGTTGGTAAAGTATTTGCCTAGCATGGATGAAGGCAAAAATATCAATATTATAAATAGAAAACACAAAATTTCCAATTCAGAAGGGGACACTGGGACCCAGGCTCTTCCTCTCTGTGTCTTTGTGCCCTGGCCAGCATGAAGTCAACAGATATCCTTGGCCATGAACTCTCAGGGTCATGACATATTCCAAAAGCAATGGGGTCAAGTGACTGTGGAGTAAACCCTGGAATTAAAGCACACCTTTCCTCTGTGTAAAGCAGTTTGGTTAGAACATTTAAAGCTTTTCAGAGCAGACAACCAGCTCTCCTAAGTTCCATAAGGGGAGCCTAGAAAGATCAGCTGGGTAATCAATGAGAGTGGAAAAGGATGAGAGAGAAGAGAGCAATCTCCAATAATGCCAATCTTTAAGTCCTGAGGACCGACTGCCCAAGTTTTGCCTGTCAATCTTAAAGTATTCAAAAACCAGGCCAATACAAAGAACGTGAAGTAAAAATTTGAGGTCCATTTGCAGAAACTTCACATCTCCATGAAGTCTTCTGTGTTGCTAATGATGCAACAAAATCAATTCTGTTCTGTGCAAACATTCTGAGAATAAAAGCACAATTTATTTAAGCTTAATTGTCTGATGGTTAGTTGCTTTAATTCTTAATTTCATGATGCTACTATATTCTCTAAATAAGACGAGAGGCAAAAACAATTAAAAATCCAATTTAGAAATATCACAAACAACATTACACAATGACTAAAGAAAACCCTAGGAAAGGCAGGATGTGGTGGTGTACACCTTTGATCCCAGCACTTCCAGTACTCGGGAGGCAGAGGCAGGTGGATCTCTGTGAGTTTGAGTCTGGTCTACAGAGTAAGTTCTAGGACAGAAGAGCTACATAGTGAGACCCTGTCTCAAAAAAGGAAAAGGTGTGCACAACCATATCTAGCAAACTTGTTTGAAACAGTGGTGGTGGTGGTGGTGGTGGTGGTGGTGGTGGTGTGTGTGTGTGTGTGTGTGTGTGTGTGTGTGTGTGTGTGTGTGAGAACCTGGAGGAAGATGTTGGATGCCCTGCTCTGCCATTCTGCCTTACTCCCTGAAGCTAGGTCTCTCACTGAACCTGAAGCTCATGTTTCAGTTAAGCCCCCAGGACCTGCCTGTCTCTTCTCCCAAATGTTGGGGGCATCCTGACCATGTCTTGCTTTTATGTGGGTCCCAGGAAGTCAAACTTAGGTGCTTGTGCTTGTGAAGCAAGCAGCCTTAGTCACTGAGTCTGCGCCAACCCAAAGTGACAGATTTCCTCTTGGCATTTTCATCCACATGTCATCACCCGTTTATCTCACTCATGGTCCTTCACTGCCCTCCTCCATTTCTCCTGCCCCCTTCTTGCTGGTCCCCATCTTCCCCAAGTAGTGCCCACAGGGATTTCATTATCTTCTCTTTTTCACTCCCTTCCTCTGTCCCCATCTTAAGACCTCTTCTTTATTCATCTACACTTAAAAGACACTTTGAGAAAACGATTATTTCTCTTTGGACTCACAGGGCAGGGCTGGTGGAGTTAGGAAGAAATAGTGGGGACAGGGGTGTAAGCCTTGGGCCAAACATGAGCCAATGACCAGTAGGAAGGAAGCAGGAAGCAGACACTTTAGAATGAGTGACAGGGCGAGGTGGGAGGCTTTTTTCAACGACACTGGGAAAGACAGGTCAGAGTGGAATGTCATGGGTTCTCTTTGGGATATGGTTGTTTTAGGACACTCTCTCCCCTTAGCCCCCACCCCCATCCCGCAGAAGATGCCAGCAGCATTTTCAGGATTTCTAGACAGGGCCTCCCTTTTCAGGGTTCCAATTGGGTCCCCCTCTAGCCACACCTCCCCACAGGACTGAGGGGCTCTTTGCTATGCAGATCATATCCTAGCATACATACCTTTGAGGCTACTCCATTTCCCCAGGACCAGAGAATTCCCTGCTCAAAGGGCCAAACGGTAGGCTCCTTTCTCAGTCTACCCTCCTAGGGATACACTACCTCTCTGAAGGTAATGTGGTGATGGAAATGACAATGATCACATCTCCCATTCCTTTGTCTTTTTATCCGTGACCTAAAGCACCCCCTTCTCCTCCTTTTCCACTTCCACCTAGATTCCTGCGTGTTATGATATGAATGTGCCCTCTAAAAACTCACATGTGGAAACTTAAACCCCAAATCCATGTCCCTGGAAATTGGAGGTGTGGTCTTTGGGAAGTCATCAGTATTAGATTAGATCAGGAGGCCTTCTGTGGCTGTGGAAGAAGACAGACACAGACTAGCTTGCTCGGTCCGTATCACAGGCGAAGCCCTCCACCATGCTATGATCTAGCAAGGAGTCCTAAAACCATGCTCTTGGACTTCCAGCCTCCAGAACTGAGAGACGAATTTTCATTCCTTGTCTTAATCTGAAATATCTGTTGCATCAACAGAAAGTGCACAAAGGTACTAAGGGTGACACTGTCTAGAAAGTATCTCCCGTGCCGGTTAATTTATCCTGCATGGTTTCCCATGCCCACTTTCATCACAATGCATTGAGAGGGTCTAATAGGCTATTGGTATTTATTGAATAGTGGTCAAGGTTTTTAAATGACTAAACACCCCAATTTTCCTGAAAGTGTCTGGATTTAGCACTGAATATTCAACATTTCCAGAAAACCATCAGTTCTAAGCAACCCAGTTGGAGGGGCACCTTAAACTAATATTTCAAAGACTTTTTTGATGAGCAAAAAAAACCCAAAAAACAAAAAAAACAGTATGTCAGTATTAACACTGAAGGCCTCAGCCTTTCCTATGTGTGTGAGCATGAACTCTATAGGATGATGCAATGAGTCAGTTCCTTCCAAGTACTCTTCAACCCTCATTGAGCTGAGAATGCAGTAGACAAAATATGATCTGGCTGGATTCCTGTCTGTTAGCATTTAGGCTTTTTAGTGTGTGTGTGTGTGTGTGTGTGTGTGTGTGTGTGTGTGTGTGTGTGTGTGTGTGTGTGTGTTTATTCTTGCATTACTATGAATGTCTGTGCCTGTGGTGGCCAGAAGAGGGCATTGGGTTCTCTGGAGTACGAATTGCAGGCAGTTGTGAGCTGGCCAATGTAGGTGCTGGGAACTGAACCCTGGTTCTCTGAAAGAGCAGCTAAAGTACTTAACTGCTGAGCCATCTCTCCAGCTCTGGATTGAATCATATTCTATAACAACTTACGTGTGGAAGGCTTGGTATACAGGCAACATTGCTCAGAGTTGGGACCTTTTGGCGGCGATTGGACCACAAGGGCTCTGACCTCATGAATAGATTAATTCATTCATGGCTTCATGGATTAATGGGTTTGGGGGAGTGGCTTGGTCATAAAAGCAAATTCTCTTTGCTTCTTGGCTGCCAAGAGCAGCTTTGCTCTGGCTCCTGCTGCTTCCAGGATATTTTCTCTGCACCAGAGGCCCAGAAACAACAGAGCCAGGTGACTGTGAAGCCTCAGAGCAGAAGCTGGGGCTCTCTCTCCCTTTGGAGAGGGATTTTGTCACAGTGATGGGAAGCTAGCAAATACATCATCTCCACCCTGCTTCATTAAAGGAAAATCAGCTTAACTTTCTCAACCAGGGTGCCTAGTATCTGAACTACAGAAGAAAATAACTTGTGTCCCTATCTTCCCAATTCTTCCAAGGTTACATACCTAGTACACAGTTTAGATGCACAGAAGAGAAGTTGAGTCATTGCATATGATCAATGCCCTGGAAAATTTAGGACTTAAATTTTTCCACTTGTTGAGAAACCTATAGACCCTATATTCAAGAATGTCATTATGATTGTCTGTTTGCCCTTGTTCACTAGCAAAATTGGCTAAAAGAGAGAAGCCATGGGAAGGAAGTTGTCCAAAGATAAGACTTGTGTTATCTCAATTCTGCAAATGAGGAAGAGAAAGTGGAGGGAGGAAGTACATTCTCATTTTTCCCAAGATTGGCAAAGGTAGAGAACTCTTAAGATCTCACCATGGGAACCACACAGAAAAAATATACTGCCAAGGCTCTGACAGGGTGGTCATTGCTGACTTTGCTTCTTAGATGGCTGCTGCCAGAGTTAGGCAGTGCTCTATGTCATGTTTCAGAAGACAAGTGCTCTATAAATAAATTGACTTGGAACAGTCTCACATACACATAAACCGCAATGGCTTTAAATGTAACCCTTGCCCTTTATTTTCTTTCTCTTTTTGAGGCAAGGAAGATTATTCAGGAGAGGTTTTACTAAAATCTACCTAAAAACCTGGAATAACTCTCCTATATCTATTACTACTACTACTACTACTACTACTACTACTATTTGACACAGGGTTTCTGCTGTTGGAACTCCCTCTGTAGACCAGGCTGACCTTGATCTCACAGAGATCCATCTATCTCTGCCACCCGAGTACTGGGATTAAAAATGTGTGCCACCATCATTGACTCCTTTATTCTTTTTTTTTAAAATTATTCCTATATACTTGCTAACAAGCATCTGGGGACCCCATGCCTCTCTAAGCACACTTCTGTATACTAGACTTATTATACATTATGCACCAATTCCCTTAAAAATCTCTTCCCTAGAGAAGGTGATTATTCATTTTGTCATTCAATTTCCCACCACTAAAAATTTCATATGTAAAATCACTGCATGCTAATGCTGTGTAAGGAGAGAATATTTTTAGTGAGTCAGCTGAAGGGAAAAAAATCATTAGTAGGTCTTCTATCTGAAGATCTGAGGGGGAGTCAGAGACAGATTTCTGAGGCATACCTTGGAAAAACCTAGAAGTTACCAGAATGCAGTGTTCTTAAGTAGAGAGGTTCCCGTTTTAAAGTAATAGTCTCACTTAATGAACTTTATTCCATTTAAGATAAGGTTAATTAGCTCTCCTTCCTTCCAATATCATTAGCAAGGACAACAGAAACAGGTTTTTTTTCCTCCATTGAGTGGGCATTCGTTTGAAAGGGTCTCGTTTGTCAAAGCTCATTAGAAGGCCACTTAATGTCTGATTGAAAGAGGGCCCAACTCTGGCTTCGGTTAAAAATATATTTAAAGGTGTGAGGGAACGCTTGGTTTGGGTGTGGGAGGTTAAATTCAGCTGAAGCGCTCAAAGTGAGTGCAGATAACCGCTAGCACGGAAATGTTCTTGCTGAATGGGAAACGATTGCGAAGGCAGGTTTCTGTTCAGTGGGTCAGCTTTCAGCCTGGCTTGACTTTTAAAAAAAATTGTGTTCTTTAGGTTTCGAGGGTCTGCGTAGATGTATGGGGCTTTTTTTGGGGGGGGGGAGTTCTGACTTTGCTATCTTCGGAATTCTTTTTGGGCTGTGGTTGAGCTTCAATCTTCTCTGGGCACTGTATTTTGAGTGTTAGACCCTTATTTCCTCTTCAACTTCCGGCATCCTTTTCCGGACTGTCTACTTTGGGCTTCTGATTTCAAAGGGGCTGACCCATAGCACACGCTCTCAGATACTCTGGGTCTCAGTGGCTTTCTAATAAATTTACCACAGGGCAAGGAAAGCAAAGGGGAAGCATAAACCGAAGCCCCTTTCTGATTAGTCTTTCCGCTGAGCCGCATGGGTTCTGCACCACCACGAAACGGAAAATGAGCGGCTTTCACGATGCAGCAACACTGAGAAGTTGGGCGCCTGGTGGGCGTTTACAGGGCGGGGGGGGTCCCTCAGCTTTATTTATTTATTGGCTTAGCTTGTTTTCGTCGACACCTCCATTCGGGGCGGGAAGGTGTGTAAGTGCCTGTGGCTGGGAGGACCGGGTGGAGGAAGGTCCTTCAGCTAAGCGCAGAGCGAGCCACGCTGCCGCCTGGCGCAGTTGCTAGGACAGCGCGGCCGAAGCAGCAACAGCAGAAGCAGCACCGGCTGCGAGAGCAAGTGACGCATTGCAGGTACAAACCAGCCAATCAGAAGCCAGTTCAACGACTATCACTGTGCCCCTTCCCGCCGCGGTGCTCCTCCGCGCCGCAAAGTAGCGCCTTCCAGGCGCGATTCCACCGGCCTTCTAACGGCTTGCCTGGCAAAGAAACCCACTTACGTCATCCGTTCCCCTGATCCCCTTTATCGCTTGCCTGGTCTGCCAAGTGACTGTGGTGAAAGGGGGTCTCCCGGAGAGTCCGGGGGGGGGGGGGCTGGCCGGGACTCGTTCGCTATGTTCCGTTATCTGGCGTGAGGCGGAGGGATCTGGCGGAGGGAGGTGTTTATGAGGGGCTGGGGGCAGAGGCGGAGAATTAGTCCGAGCGGAGCGAGCGAGTCGAGTGGTTGTGTGGTCGCGTCTCGGAAACCCGTAGCCCTTGCAGCATGGTGAGTGCGTAGCCGAACATCTTTTCGGGTGGGGAAAAGATGCTGAAGCCGATTGTCTAGAGAGGGGACCTTCCCTCCCTGACACTCTCGAGGAGCCGACTTCTTCAGAAGGATGGCGCAAAAGAGGCCAGGGGGCCCCTGCGGCGGTTATGTCGCAGGTGTCCCCCGCTCGGGGTCTCCCGGGTTTCCTCTGAGTCGGGGGACCGCTGCGGGGCTTGGCTG
Source organism: Ondatra zibethicus (assembly GCA_004026605.1). Classification (NCBI taxonomy): domain Eukaryota; kingdom Metazoa; phylum Chordata; class Mammalia; order Rodentia; family Cricetidae; genus Ondatra; species Ondatra zibethicus. The sequence goes on from PVIU01015615.1 coordinate 29,183, forward strand.
GGGAGGCTCGATCGGGGGGAGGGGAGTGCGTGGCGGTGTGGTTCGTCGGGGAGAGCGTGCGGGCGCTGCGCGCCGTAGCTGCTAGCTGCTCGAAAGGTCAGCCCCGGGGGCCCGGATTCAAACCGCCAACGGCCACCACCGAGCGCGGGCGCCAGGAAGCGCCTTTGTCCGCCCGGCTGCCATGCGTCGAGGGTGGGGGAGGGCGGGAGGGGAGCGCGGGGCCCCGGGGCGAGCGGGCGCCGTTAGCCCGCATCCCCGCGAGGAGAGGCGAGCCGGGCCGGGGGCGAGCTGTGGGTCGAGCCCGTGCGGGGAGCAGCCGTGGGGGACGGGGAGGGGGGACGGGCGCGCGGAACCGGGAGCCGCCGCCCGGCTCGGCTCGCGCCCCAGCTGCTGCGCTGGCACCTGCAGGACTGCGGAGGTCTGGGCGGCCCGCGGCGCTGCGGGAATGGACGGGGGAGGGGGGCCCTGCAGCTTTCCCCATCCCCCCCACCCCTCCCGCAGTGCTGCTTGTTCTACTCCATCTGGTGCTGTCTTCCAGAACCAGACGATGTTTTAATTTTTTTTTATTTTAGTATTTTACTATTTTTTTAGCTTACGGAGAAAACAAGCTTTTTGTCCGAAGTCGGGCGCCCTCTCCAAATAGCACAGTTCGTAAAGCAAAAGCAACCAACTTCAGTTAGGGGCTCCAAGGCGTTTTCCGCCTACAGCCAAAGCAAGCTGGTGAAAGTGTTAAAGTAGCAATTAAGGAGCAAGTCGCTAAATTCTTGAGTGCTCAGGTGCACTCCGGTTAACCTCGACCACACGCGGCGTTCCTTGAAAACGACTGGTGTTTCGGTGTCGAAGTTGGCGTCCGATCTTAGTTCTTTTCTACGTAATACAGTAAAAGAGTATACAGGAGAGCAGGCGATTTTAGAAAGGATTTGAAAAATTAATACTGGAACCTCCTATTTCCTGTAAAAAAATTTAATGAGGGCGATAATTTGCAATACTTATTTTACTCCCTCTGCCAAATGGTTACAGCAATGGGTGTGTCCAGGAGGCAAGGTGACATCTTAAACACTAGTTGGGGATTCCTGCCAACTGAAACCTTCAGCCTGTTTGGGTGTGGGGAGAGTTCACCTTGGAGAGAGCTAGCATTCGTTTAAGTTCGGTGAATTCTTTGTGTTTTGATATATAACTTCTGAATTTTATATGCTGGCTGAGTTTCTTCTCTGTAAGGCGAAATAGGATGTAAATTATAGGCATGTAATCGACACTCCGAATTGTAATTTTAAGTTAGCAAGATATGATTTAAAATTTTATTGGAAAATTATAATTTATATCTTACACTGGTCCTTTTCCTCAGTTTTTAATAGTTCAATGCATCATTGATACGTTGAGGGTTTCCGTTAAATTAACAACTGTTCTGGTTACTTCATAATTTATAAGACATAGATTCTGAGGACTCTGCTAAAGAGAAAAATTATCCTATTGGGACAGTGTATATAGAATTGATTACAAAGCTCTTGAGTTACACGTAGTTAATGTTTTTTTATTGGAAGGAATATATTTTACTGAGGTCATGGTGATAAAAGATGTGAAGAGGTAGAAAATACTTGGAGTGTATTTAAGTTGTTCCACTAAGCTGAAAGATCTTTATTAGGCTTAGAATAGAAGAATTTGTTTTGGCTCCATTATAATATAGAAATGTCTAGCTTCAGCTAGAATTTAGGATTTCAGTAAAGATCCTGATTTTTTTGTGACGTTGGTTCCATTGGTTTCTCTTTTAGTGCCATCTGTCAGAATAGACTTTTTTTTCCCCTACAGAAATAACTTAGACTGGTTTTGATGTCAGGTAATAAATAATTCCTATAATTGAAGAAAATAATATATGAAGCATTTGTTGTGTACATAAGTAGAATTTGAGGAGATGAACAGAATGAAGATGCAGCATTTGTGTTCGCTTTAAAGTCCATGGAATCATAAATTTATTCAGATAATTATGCCAGATTTTAAAAAAAAATTTAAATCACTTCAGCCTTTTTGAGTGCTATTTAGAATGTGCTTAAATGTACCAATGCACTGAGTTCAGGTGACTTTATAATGCAGATGGGTTTCCTGATGTACACTGGTGACCCAAAATGCAGGATCTAGTTCAGTAGGTTGGGGTGGGACCTGAAAGTATATTGGAAATCTCTGGAACGAGGGATTACATCAGTGGTTGCAGAAGTAAGAGAGTTAGGATCAGAGAGTCATCTCTCTGGTGAATAGTCTTCACCTTATTGAGATAAACACATGCTAATGAGCTGGTATTTTCCCAAAAGTCTAATTTTGGTTCTAAGAAAATGGCACACTCCATAGACAGAAGAGAAGTTGGAAAAATTGAGTGCCAGGTAGTTTTAAGCTCTTGATTTTAGGAGTAAAATTTAAGAGGAATAAAAATTCTAGAACTTATTGGTAAAGTTTATGCTAAAACCTTAAACTCAAGAAAGAAGACTTCATGAAACCTTGGAAGCAAAGTTGAAAGGTTTTCAAGTTGTCTGAAAAACTTAGTTTCTGTGTGCCTGATTCATTTCTTGAAGGTGATGTTTGTGCCGGGTCCTAAGATTATGTTTGCTAGGAGACAGGGAGAACCAAACTGGACCGTTTGGGGGCATTAAATTTTGACTTTGTAAGCCACCTTAAGACTCTTAGAAGATTGACTTATTGTTAGTGTCTTTTGACCCAATGTATTGCAAATGAAATCCATGTTGTCACTGGTTGCTTTCCTGCACTAATTCATAGCATACATTCCTTCCCATTTCCACACACTACAGTGCCTGCTACACAGTTAAGCTTAACATTTTTAGGCTTAAAATAATTTCAGTTGATTTCATGTGCCTCGTTTTGTTTGTAGGGTGCTGTTCGTGCCTTTTGGTTTCAGTTTGTGCAAGTAAATTTTCTTTGCTTAAAGTTAATGTGGGGCATAGTGAGTTTAGCTGTAAAAGACTTTGTATGACCATGTTCTTTTTACCTTCTGTATGGAAATTGTGAGCTGTTTGGTTAGTTTATATACATTGATAGCTAATCATAAGCTCCTTGGTTGTTGGTGTAGATGACATTCCCTATGAGAGGTTGAGTCATGTCCACAGCAAGAAACAGGGTACTCATTGGTACTTAGAGAGGGAAAATACATATTTTATCTTAGGATCTTGTACACTTGAACATAATTGATGACATTTCAATTTTAAGTCAACACACACACACCCTTTTTTTCTCTCCTTAATACTAGGAACTGAACCCAGGACCTAACATGTTTGGCAAACACTGTAGTGATGAGCCTACATCCCTATCCCTTCTTTGTTTTGTTTTTTCAAAGAGAAATAAATTCAGTTTATATTGAACTAAATTGAATATATACTAAATTGAATGTTGCTTTTTAAATTAAGATCTTGCTGAGTAGCCTGGACTGGCCTTCAACTAATGACCATGGTGCCATGAATCAAATCAAACTTGTTGAGGAAGAAAATTATCTTTTGGATTCCCTTTCAAATCCTTATGCTGTTCACTAGAGAAATATGTGAGGTCATTTCATATAAAGGTTCAACCCTTCCCTAGGGATATGTTCACTTAAAACATGAGGGAGCAGGCTGTTTTTCTTCCCTTAACAAGATAATGGAGTAATCATGGTACATTTAACCCCATGTTGGTAGGGATTTTTGTTTTTGTTTTTTTCCAGGCAGGTTTCACCGTGTAGCTCTTGCCGTCCTTGAACTTTCTATGTAGACCAGGCTGGCCTGGACTCAGAGATAGAGTACAAGCATCTCAAGCAGTGAGAGTTATGTGCACCATTGCCTGGCTTCTTGGTGGGATTTTAAATTAGCAGTAGTTTGGCAGTGCCGCCCAGGACCACATACCAGGTGTTAGATGTGTGCACAGATGAGCAGTAGACTATTTACAGGTGGAGGCTGTAACAAGAAACCTGTGTATTTTGTTTAGAATCTTTGCACTTGCCTGCCAGTCAGGGGAGTAGTAAAAGTGGGTGGTGCTTCTTACCCCTCTGCTCCATTAGGTTTGGGAAATCACTTTTGTGTCAGGGTGTTGTGTTTAACCATTTATTATAGTGACTTTCCAGTTTGACATTCTTAAGTCATTGAATGAATGGCAGTTTTTAATAATTTGATTTTTTTTCCCTGTGGCTTTTGGTGCCTGTCCTGGAACTAGCCCTTGTAGACCAGGCTGGCCTCGAACTCCCAGAGATCCACCTGCCTCTGCCTCCCGAGTGCTGGGACTAAAGGCATGCACCACCACCACCCAGCAATAATTTGATTTTTAAAAACTGCCGTGGGAGGTTAGTTTAAATTTGGGTAGTCTATGCTAGATGGTGGCACACGCCTTTAATCCCAGGACCCTGGAGGCAGAGACAGGTGGAGTTATTAAGTTCAAGGCCAGCCTGGTCTACTGAGCTAGTTCCAGGACACTCAGGGATACACAAAGAAACCCTCTTTCCCCTCCCACCCAAAGGGTAGTCTAAGTGAAAAAGGAAACTGGTTTTGTAGGATTTTTGTTGCTTAAAATAAGAATGCTAAATGTTCTAATATTTCTAGATATATTTTTGTGTTTAAATTTTTAAGTTTCAAATCATTCTGAGGTATTTGGCATAATCTTGGAGTCAGACTTGTTTAGCTATGAATATAAAACCAGTGTGTACACATTGTGCCTACCCATTGTGTTATAGGGATCATTGAACTGAATGAAGCTCATAGCACATCATGAACCTTGAAAGATTTAAAACTGTTGCTGTAGCTGCTAATTTACATACTTGTAAGTCATTAACTCACCTTTCTGATCTCTTTGTAGGCTGACCAACTGACTGAAGAGCAGATTGCAGGTAAGACATACCCTGGTGAATTATATCCTTTGGGGCGTACTATAAATTGAATAACAAAACTCAGAATACTTAAATGAAATAATTGACTTTGATATATGTCATGAATGTATTATAAATACAGTAATTAGCCCTGCTTTGTTAGGTGTGACTATAAGTGTAGACGTGTGTGTGTGTAGAGAATGAAAATGGATACCAGCTGCTGCTGGTGGGTTGTTGTTGTTGTTTACTGTCACCCAAAAGGCAGGAAACTTCAAATCAGTTACCATAAAAAAGAGGGGAGGGCAAGTGGTGTATATACAGTAACTAAATTAAATTGAAATATAGAGTCAGAAAAATGAACATTGAATTTACACTGACTTTAAATTAGTTGGTATTTTACATTTGGGTTAAATACAGATTAAGCAGCCCCTAATCTCTACAAGACTGGTTCTCCAAAATCCAAAACTTGAGTGCTAACATGACATGATTAATAAAAGATTGTGCATTCTGCCTCATCCACAGATGGGTTGTGGCCAGAATGACAAGATACTGTGTGAAAAGGGACCTCTAGTGTGTATAAAGGTTTATATGACATAGGAAATACTTTGCAATTGGAAACATTTCTGGCCCCAAGCATTTCAGATACACAATATTCAGTAGGTATAATAGATTAGTGAGTAACCGTTTTCCTAGAGAAACACTTAACAGATGTCACTAGTATTCTGGTTCCTTTTCATATTTTATAACTCTTAGCTTTTACAAATGCCACTGTAGTAATTTGAATTTTAGCTTTAAAAGCCTGACAGCTATTGAGATGAACCTTTCGGAGGAAGTAAATGAATTTAATGCATACAACCTGTTGTCTTTATGCTGTACTATATAACTGCCAGAACTTTTGGTTTTATTCTGATATTTTGAGATGACTGGCTAATTCTGAAATGTTGTAGAAGTTTGCCAGTTGTGTTCTTTCTCTGTTTCTGAAAACAAGGTCGGTCCTGTTAGGAAGAATTGGCTGGACTTGAACTTACTTAATTCTGCCTCCTGAATGCAGGGATTATGTGCTTGGCTTCATAAGATTTGTATCTAACTGTTTAGGTGTTTCCAATAATTCAGCAGTAGTTTGCTTTCTCCCTCTTGTGCTGGAGATTGAGCCTAGGGCCTTCTGCCTGCCAGTGAAGTGCTCTAGCACTGAGTTACATCCTTAGCACTTGGATTTTTGAGACAGTTTAACTGTATCATTCAGGTTGGTCTTTAGCATCCTATGAAGGACAAGCTGGCTTGAAATTTATGACCCTTGACCTCCCCCCCCAATGCTCTAGCATGGTCTAAGTTCATTCTTTTGAGTTGGTTTTATTGAGGAACAAAAATTTTACGAAGATAAATCCAGGAGCAGGTGGACTGACTGGTTTTTAAAGCCCAGTGCCTACCATATGTTAAGTACTAAATAAATGGCTTTTGAAAGGATAAATTTTATTCTCCAAGATAAGTGACACTAAAGGATACAGAACACTGCCGACAGTCCCAGTGAGGCCCTTCCTCCTCGAGTTCAAGGTCAGCTTTAGAGGCACTTTTTTTTTTTCTCATTACTGGTGGACAATAATATTTTGGAGTCTTAAGTCACTTGTCCTTCCAGAAAGAAATGTTGACCAGATGGGGATATACAATGAAACATTGTATGAACAATTGAAGCTATTTTATCCTCATACTATAATAGTCAATACTACAGATTTGGTTAGAAATTCTAACAGTAAATAACTTGGTCTAGAGAAAAAACTACTTGTTCAGGTGAAATAGTTACTGAAGTAAGTGTATATTGCTTTATTAAAGAATACCCCGTCATAGTATGACATCAATAACCAGTTAATTTTGTTGCAACTCTGCCTGTACTTTATTGTTTGACATTTGAAAGACTGGTAGGGAAAGGTACTTTTTTAAAAAAATGAAATCTACCTCAGTCTTAGACTTTCGAGGTCCAGATTTGATTAAAACAACTTTCTTATCCAATTTATAGTAGTAGTTAACATAATGATAAAGGTGTATGACATAGAAGATGGCTGTGACAGTCAGTATTTTTACTGCATGCTTAAATTTTAGCTCCTGGATTTGTATCTCTGATAATTAATGGGAATTGATACTTATAATAAAATGCATCTATGAATGTACAGATTATGCTAGTTTTGAAGATCAAGTGAAGTGTAAAAGCAGATGGGATATAAAGTATATATTTTGAGATATATCTTAAAGGAGTTGTTCATAGCTCTGAGTCTTTAGCATAAAAATAAGAGTCTTGGGGCTGGAGAGAGATGGCTCAGTGATTAAGGGCACTGGCTATATACACAGAGGACCTGGGTTTAATTCCTAGCACCCACATTGCAACAACTGTCTGTAACCATAGTTCCAGGAAATCCAACACCTTCACACATGAATGCAGAAAGAAAAACAATGCACAGAAAATTTTTTTAAAAAGCTTTCAAATATTAGCAGCAAAAGGTGGTGGCAGCAGCACACACCTTTAATCACAACACTCAGGAGGCAGAGGCAGACAGATCTCTGGTGATGTTAGCCTGATCTCTAGAGCAAGTTCTAGGATAGCCAGAGCTACACAGAAAAATCTTATCTAGAAGGAAAAAAAAAACCAAAAACAAAAGAACAGAGAGCCTTTAATGTATGACTATAAATCTGTCCTTTAAATAATGTCCTTAGTTCCTTTATTGTGTTTGTAAATAGCAGGTATAGCATGGATAATCAATTTTGTTTGAGACAAGGCCCAGGCTGGTCTCTAGTTCATGATTCTCCTGCCCCAGCCTCCCCAGTGCTGGGATTATAGGTACACACCACTGTGGGCTGTTTTATGGATGTTTTAAACCTTTGAGATTTAGAATACCTAAACTTATCTGTTTCCTACAATTTAGCTTAGTTAAACCATATAACAATAGCTTGGTTGTTCCATCTTAAACACTGGGAATTTATGCACTTACTGATTTTCATAGCCAGATGTATGTAGAAGATGTAATATAAATAAATAACATAATTCTAAGTACTTTAATTAACCCTTTAATAATTTAGTAGGTGATAATCTGTGCCTACACTGATTATTTGTGAAAAGGCACTTAGAACTTTAAAAAGTATGTAAACTTAGTGGATTAATCTTATTAATCTTTACCAAATCCAGTTTGTAGGTAGGGAACACCTTGATTTGTTTAGTAATTAGGTTGATCTAGGTTAGTGCTGTGTACAATTATTCAATTATTGCAGTCAATTCCTAAGTTCTGATTGATAGTAGATGAGTTCCTCAGGAAATAAATATTTAAATGAACTAGAACTGTCTATACATGGACTCACTAGAGTACAAAGAAGTCAGTGATACCTAATCTAAATAAAAAGCTGAACAATTGTTCAATGCTGAAGAAAGTAACATGGCTTTCCAAAAGGGTAATAGTATCTGGTAATTGTGTGGATAATTTTCAGAAAAGAACCCAGTTAAGCGTTTTAATAGTATAAGCAAATGATGAGCAGAACTTTGAACCAAAATACTGGTTTCAGAAGAGGAAAAAAAGAGTGACTAGCATTTAATACAACTTATTTATAGGCTTCAGTTGAAGCGACTTCCCTGGAGTTGCTGAGGATTATAGATAGAATTTATTTATTACATATCTTGGCTTGAGGTTAGCCAAGGGGACGCTGTTTTTATTGGGCAGTCAGAAAGGTGAGTTAGATGCAGGTCTTTGCTGTAAGTGGGCATAGATGAAATGAGCAGAGAGTAAAAGGATAAGGCTGGTAGCATTTGACCATAAAATTAGACAAAAACCTGAGCCTTGTTAATGTAAGGTGGGAAAAAAATCAAAATGCTCTTCTGGAAGCCAAGAGAGTTTTGAACTTTGACCTCTCATTTGGATGAGTCGCGCTAAGCTGGTTGAAGTTGAGTTGGTGCATTTGTGCTGTAAGCACTGTCAGTGATAGAGAGGAGTGCTGCTTTCCAGCTTAGTGAGCGTGTGTGTCTGTGGACAGAGTCTGGGTGTGTCTAGAGATGATGTGAGATAGAATTGGAAAGTACAAATTGGGACAGAAATAGAGAAGAATTGCACTATGCCATTTCTTAAACATGTCGGATACACATCTTCATGGAGCACAGTTTAATGTACTTTGAAAATACCTGATTTGTGGCTTTGTTTGTATCCATTGGTATGACCTTGGGAGTACTATATTTAAATTTATTAATTTCCCTACCAGAAGATAAAATTGTTGTTCCACATCTTTCCTGATAAATGTTTGATTTAGAAGGAACATAAATACAACTTCATGACCTTAAAGTCTTTGAATGAAGAATTTCACTTTTATAAGCTTGAAGTTTTCTATTCAAAATTGCCTCTGTTCTCCATAGTACTCCACTTAGATTGAAGTGGACTTTAATAGCTTGATTGGCTCATTTTTTCATAATTTATTTTTATTTTGTATGCATTGGTGTTTGGCCTGCCTGTATGTCTGTAAGGGTGTCAGGTGCCCTGGAACTGGAGTTACAGACAGTTGTGAGCTGCTGCCATGTGGGTGCTGGGAATTGAACCTGGGTCCTGGAAGAGCAGGCAGGGCTCTTACCTGCTGAGCCATCTTCCCAGCCCCAGTCGACTCATTCCTAACATTGTTGGATGGTAGGCCTTTCTTGCTGCTAGAAAACTGGCCCAGTTCATTGTTTTAGATGTTCTTGCTTTGAATTTAAAAAGAAAATGATTATAAAATTTGAAGTTTTATATTCATGAACATGTATGTCAGTGGACAAAGTCAGCGGAGATATAGGTGTGTTTAGAGATGAAATTAGAAAGTCTAAATTGGGGCAGAGCTAGACAAGCATTGATACCATTTCTTAAACACTTCGTGGATTTTAGAAGCTTTAACCTTTGTAGTGACCTCTAAACATCTGTCTGTATATTGAATTTCCTGAGATTTTAAGTGAACACAGTGGTTTGTTTGGCCAAAGATTTTGACAGATTATCACAAGGTATTTCCCTGACTTATTAGGAATCAAAGCTTCATTTGAAATGCTGTATATTTTTCCTTTTCTGAAGAGTTAGTGCTTTTTTGATACAGGGTTTCTCTGTGTAGCCTTGGCTGTCCTGGAACTTGATTTGTAGACCAGGCTGGCCTCAAGCTCACAGAGATCCTCCTGCTGGGATTAAAGGCATGCATCACCACCACCTGTTGAGTTAGTACATCTTATGGGGAAGTGTTTTTTTAATCTGCGTGTTTGGATTTTTTGGTCTTTCTGACAGAATTCAAAGAAGCCTTTTCACTATTTGATAAGGACGGCGATGGGACTATAACAACAAAGGAGCTGGGGACTGTGATGAGGTCTCTTGGGCAGAACCCCACAGAAGCAGAGCTACAGGACATGATTAATGAAGTAGATGCAGATGGTAAGTCTTCAGTCTAGGGGGCGTGGAAGGTGCATTGCAGAGATGTTTACATTCTAGTTCATGTTTGTACAAATGATTTTCAGGTAATGGCACAATTGACTTCCCTGAATTTTTGACAATGATGGCAAGAAAAATGAAAGATACAGACAGTGAGGAGGAAATTAGAGAAGCATTCCGCGTGTTTGATAAGGTAAAGTTCAAGGAATGAATGTGGAGAAAATGAAATGGAGCTAATGGGACCTATATGTATTCTTTGGAGATGGCTTTTCTGATGGCTTAAACCAACAGAAGTGTCAAGCTCTTAAGAATTCAGTGTGAATTTGGGTTTCCAAGTCATGACTCTCCTTGCAAAGGATACATTATGTGCCTTTGGAATATAGGGACATCCTTCTTAATGACATTTATAGACCAACCAAGTATTCTACCTTCCCCCACCCTCAAATAAGGTTTCTCTATAGCCCTGACTGTCCTGGAACTCGCTTTGTAGATCAGGCTGGCCTCGAACTCACAAAGATCCACCTGCCTTTGCCTCCTGAATGCTGGGATTAAAGGCGTGCACCACTACCACCCCTAATTTATGTGATTTTTCAAAAATGAAATCGTTGGTTAATACTGCAATTCAAATATCACTCAGACAATTATTCCTTCATTTTTGTAGGATGGCAATGGCTATATCAGTGCAGCAGAGCTTCGCCACGTGATGACAAACCTTGGAGAGAAGCTGACAGATGAAGAGGTTGATGAGATGATCAGGGAAGCAGATATTGATGGTGATGGGCAGGTAAACTATGAAGGTGAGCCACAATTGCTGCCTTATTCCATACTTCATATTGCTGGAGGTGTTACATAGCTAAAAATCAGTAATCTTTACCTCCCAAAATTTGGGTGCTAAAATAGTTTTCACTAAACTTATATCATTTAAAATACTTGCCAACAAGACTACATCACTCATCTAAGAACTCGGAATGTCAGTTCTGTACCTGCACCTAGGAAATTGACTGGAACTGTACAGTTTCAAAAGTATCTTAGGCCACTTGGAACTTGAGGATGCCCATTTTAGGGAGTACAGCTTTAGACATGGACTCTAGGGAATTAATCTTACATTTCACTTTTTCACTTGTATTTTTCATAACAGTTGTAAGCAGCATAAAATGTAACTTTATAAAATAGTTACAGTATTGACTGCTAACCCAGCAGATAAAAAATTTCAAGTCTAAACTAAGCCAAGGTTCTCCCATCCTATACATTCTAGACAAGCATTCCACCAGTGAGTTCTATCCATAGGCCTAATGTTAATTGTCTCATGTTTAAGGATCCCAAATACAGTGATTTATGAAGATCCAACTTTGGCCATAAACTGCCTTTCTTGTTTCTGTGTAATTCCAGAAAAGGAATAGAAAACACAGAGTTTAGTAATTATGTTCGCTTATGTCCTTTTGTCTTTCACTCATGATTTTGTGTTTCTTATTTTTTCAGAGTTTGTACAAATGATGACAGCAAAGTGAAGACATTGTACAGAATGTGTTAAATTTCTTGTACAAAATTGTTTATTTGCCTTTTCTTTGTTTGTAACTTATCTGTAAAAGGTTTCCCCCTACTGTCAAAAAATATGCATGTATAGTAATTAGGATTTCATTCCTCCATGTTTTCTTCCCTTCTGTCATTGTCCTTAAACCTTATTTTAGAAAATTGATCAAGTAACATGTTGCATGTGGCTTACTCTGGATATATCCAAGCCCTTCTGCACATCTAAACTTAGATGGAGTTGGTCAAATGAGGGAACATCTGGGTTATGCCTTTTTAAAGTAGTTTTTAGGAATTGTCAGCATGTTATTGTTGAAGTGTGGGGTTGTAACTCTGCGTGGACTGTGGACAGTCAACAATATGTACTTCAAAGTTGCACTATTGCAAAACGGGTGTTTTATCCAGGTACTCGTACACTATTTTTTTGTACTGCTGGTATTGTACCAGAAACATTTTCTTTTATTGTTACTTGCTTTTTAAACTTTGTTTAGCCACTTAAAATCTGCTTATGGCACAATTTGCCTCAAATCCATTCCAAGTTGTATATTTGTTTTCCAATAAAAAAATTACAATTTACCCAATTGTTGCTCTGAATCTGAGTGATTTAATGCCTGATGGTGTAATAATTCTGGGACAACTGTGGAATTGCTTTCTCCTTGGTGTACTTCATCTGTCTTTTGAGATGGATTCTTGCTTAGGAACTCCCTGTCTGCCTTGCTCTTAGAAAAATTATGGCCTGGCATGGTGGCACCTCCTTTAATTCCAGCCCTTGGGAGGAAGAGGCAGGTGGGTCTAAGAGTTCAGGGGCCAGCCTGGTCTACACAGTAGTTCCAGGCCAGCCCAGACTCCACAGTGAGACCTGTTTCCAAGAAGAAGAAAAAACCCTTTTGTAAGGAATTGGCATATACACATATTTAGTGTTTACCATCTTTTTTAATTTAAAAGTTTTGGATTTGTGTGAGTGTTTTTGCCTGTATTTATATGCACTATATGTGCCTACTGCCCTCAGCAGTCAGAAGAGAGCACCAGACCCCCCCAGAACTAGAGTCACAGAGGTTGTGCACCACCATGTGGGTGATGGGAACCAAACCTGGATCCTCTGCCAGAGCAGCAAGCGCTCTTAACTGCTGAACCAGCTAACTATTCAGCCTTGCTTCCTGCCTTTCACATAGCTGCAGCTTTGTCAGTAGCTAGTAGGAGGACACTGATCACCTTTGTTTCTTAGTTTGTCAGTATGCTCTTTAACCAGAGAAGTTTCAGCTGTGATTGCTTATCTGCTGGCAACATGGTCTACCAAAAGGGTCTAAGATAAGCAGCTAACTAAACTGTGCTTTAGGTTTTGCTTGCTTCTCCTGTTGCTTTCTTAGTAATTAAGCTCAAGATGTGGTTTATCAAGGTTTTTCTTGTTCTAACTGCCTTTTAAATACCTAATTCCATAGCAAACCAGAGCAAAGATTGAAACATTGAGTGTAGTTGGTACCTGCTTATTGTGGCCCCCAGGTTTTGGGACTGCCCCAGAGGGTGGGGCATCTTTTTACACAGTGGGGTTACTGCCTCACGCTCTAGAGAGGGAGGGAGGAAGTTAAACCCTGCTGACTGCTGGTCCTATTGTCAGGTGTGAGAGCTTTGTAGACACAGGTATTCACTTGTGAGTCTCCACTGGGTGGTAGAGTCGAGCCTCATAAGCAGTATTTCTGCCTGGAGCATACTTCTGAGGTGTTAAACGGTGTTGATACCACTGAATGATTTTCAGGTCTGTTATCTGAGTTCCAGTTAACTGACCTGTGAGATGCCATCGCGGTTTCTAACCTTTGGAAAATGGCCAACACTTTTTCAGCATAGTCTCTGGCCTCTCAGCCAGTGTTAGCAGGTGCTGCTGGAAAATGAGAACCGGCAGTTAATTCTGGGATTTCTCCAGGTAACAATCTGGAAGGTCAAATTAATACCAAGATACAGATAACCAAAAATAAGGTTAAAGGGAGAATACCGTGTGTGTGTGTGTGTGTGTGTGTGTGTGTGCACGCGCGCACACACGTGAGCATGCGCATGCTCACACTAGCTGGACTCGGACTTAGCCTTTGCCTTCTCAGGGTTGAAATTACAGGCAGGTGTGCCACCATTTCCGGTGTTTCTTTCCCCAGTGCTGGGAATCAGTTCTATGGAGCTATAACCCCCGCCCACTTGTGCCCTAGCTTTTAGTAGATTTGTGTTATAGACTACAGAAGACAGAAAAGGGGTATTCTGATTTTGCTGAAGGATATTGATGTATAGAATAGATTGTTTCTGTGATCTCAACTGCTCAAATCTTCGGAACTACTTGGTAAGCAATCATCTTTGAACCCAGCACTATGATTTTAAACTCTCTCCAAGTTTCTACCATGCTACAAGTTGTTTTTAGTTTAGCAGGATTGTGGTAGTAGTTAATTCTTTAATGCTCTCAGATTTCTTCCAGTAAAGCACTTTAGAAAAGTAATGGCAGGCTTGTCTGCCTCACTTGCATGCAGTACCTGTGGAGGCCAGAAGATGTCAGGTGCCCTGGAGCTGAAGTTAACAGTTAATTGCACTGTAGGTGCTGGGAACCAAACATGGGCCATCTGCAAGAGCAGCAAGTGCTTTTAATAGTGAGCTGACTCTGGAGTCCGGGAAATCACTTCTGTGTCAGGATGTTTTGTTTAACCATTTATAGTAGAGATTTTTCAATTTGACATTCTTAAATTCATTGAATGGCAGTTTTTAGTAGTTGCATTTTTAAAAGCTGCTATGGGAGGCTAGTTTAAATTTGGGTTGGTCTAACTGAAAAAAAGTAAACTGGTTATATTGGATTTTGTGGCTTAGAATAACAACCCTACCAGAAAGACAATTATCATATGTACTCATAAGTCTTTTTTAAACATAAAGCAAGGAAATCCAGCCTACAATTCATACAATCCCAGAGAACCTAGACAACAATGAGAGCCCTAAGAGAGACATACATGGATCTAATGTACATGGGTAGTAGAAAAAGATCTCCTGAGTAAATGGGGATCCTGGGAGAGGGTTGAAGGGAGGGGAGCAGAGAATAGTGTATAGCTCAATAAAATCAATTTAAAAAAAAACTAAACTTTCTAGTGTGTGTGTGTTGTTTGTTTTTCCAAACAGGGTTTCTCCATGTAGCTTCAGAGCCTTTCCTGGAACTCGCTCTGTAGATCAGGCTGACCTTAAACTCATAGAGATCTGCCTGCCTCCTCCTCTGCCTCCCGAGTGCTGAGATTAAAGTGCCACCATCTCCCAGCCCAGATAGATTTTTAATTGTGTGTATGTTTTAGGTTTTTTAAAGTTACTTTCAAAACATTCTGAGGTATTTGGCTTAACTTGGAGTCAAACTTGTTCATTTACCTTCAGAGTTGAAGATTATCTTTGGGAAGTAATGTATTTTCCTAAGAAATTTTAGGAAAACAGCATTTTTGGTAGTCTGATGGGTAACAGGCATTGTTGGACACTAAACATCCTGTGGTTCTGTCTTAAAACCTATTGTTAACCAGGAAATAACTCCTCATGGTCCTATATACAATCGCAGTTGGTTTGTTTCTCCTTTTCAAACTGCCTCATACATCCCCTCACCCCTCCCTGCCCCCCCACCCCCCACTCTGCTCCTCCACCTCCACTTTGAAGCTTTCAGTCTCCTGTCTCCGCTTCCCAAGCACTCCCCATATGTGATGCTGGAGGTAACTGCAGGGCTGGTGCAAGCTACCAAGTACTCTCCAAGTGAAGTTCGGCCCAGCCCCAGCGATTTTTTTCTTTGCTAGGTTCAGTTTGTTTTATGGGTAAAGTCCTTGAAATCATTGACCCATGGTGTTTCTATTTTTGAGGCAAACTGCTCTTTCATCTGAGTGTTCACTTAAACACCTCGTGTGTGTTTCTAGACTTCTCTGTACCTCATATTCTTTAGTCTCTAGGGTCTCAGTCCCCAGTCTACTGAGCCAGTTTTCCAGGCTCAGCCGAAATAAGAAAGTGAAATGAACACGGGGTGGACTTGATTAACCTGTTACATTTATTTCCATCTTAACCATGTAATTTCCATTCATTTCCAACTTGGTTTCTGGTTCTTTTAAAGACTGGTAAATTGAGAGGTCAGGTGTGGTAGCGAATGTCTATAACCTTGGCAAAGTGGAAGCCTAGGCTGCAGAAGACTGAAGAGAACCCAGCATTTTGGAGAAATTAGATGAACTAGTTTCTCCAGGTTGCCAGCAGAGTTGCTGAGGAGCTGGGGCTGGCCTGCTGTGCAACAGGTAAACTGGCCACAGGAGCCTGGGAGCTAGATCCCAGAACCCACACGTCAATGGAAGGAGAGACTGAATGTCACAAAGGTGTCTCCACACGTGCCGTGGACACAGTGTCACAGGCACACAGAAAAGCAAATCTTAAAACTGACCAAATTTTTCTTAGTTCCTGTCCTTGGATTGAAATCAGTTTTCATTTTAAAATCACAAGCTGTTTCAGGAACATCATTTTTTTTTTCCAATTTCTTTTATGTGATGGGTGTTTTTCCTCCATGTATGTCTGTGTACTATGTGTATGTATACCTGGTGCTCCCCGGAGGCCATATCCCCTAGAACTGGAGCTACAAACAGAAGCGAGCCACCTTGTGGGTGCTGAGAACTGAAGCCAGTTTCTCTGGAAGAGCAGCCAGTGCTCTTAACCACTGAGCAGTCTCTCCAGCCATGAACATCAAATTTTGAAAGGACCCACTGTTAAGTTGGTACTGAGATATAACTACCTTTATAAATACTTACGATCCTCTTGCGTTCTGTTCTGTTTTTATGTGTATGCATGTGTAGCCCAAGATTTAAGTAAAGGTCCCAGGACAACTTTTGAGAGTCAGTTCTCTGCTCATCATGTGGTTCCGGGGATAGTAAACTCAGAACAGCAGGCCTGGCAGGCCTCAAGTACATTTTTACCCCTCAGCGCTCTTCTGGCAGGGGGATATTATTTTAGATCAGTTTATGTGTATGAGTGTTTTGCCTGCATGTATGTATGTATGTGCACCACGTGTGTGCTTGGTTCCTGCAGGGTTCAGAGGGCGACGGAACTGGAGTCACCAGGATGGTTGTGAGCTAGCATGTGGGTGTTGGGAACCGAACTCGGTTCTCTGGCTGGGAAAGCAGCTAGTTCTCTTAGCTGTGGGGCCATCCATCTCTCCAAGCCCACACTGAAGCGGTGTTTAAGAAACAATGGAGTCCACTCACTCCTGAACGTCTGTGATGGGAAACAGAAACCTCGTGCTGTTGAGGGATTTGAATTCTTTGGAGTCAGGGTGCTGGTGTCACTAAGGAAGCTGTCCTCTTCTCCAGATGGAACTAATTAACACCTGCTTGGCAGCACTGCTGTGAGGGTTACCTGAAGTGTGTGAAGTCCTTGGAACACAGTAGGTCCTCCATAAAAGGAATTAACGTTGGAAAGCCGTTTTCAAAAATAATCTTTCTGAGAAACCCTGTCTCAAAAAAACTGAAAAAAAAAAAAAAACCAAACAAACAAAAAAAACCTAGCCTAAGAAGCTACAGCCAAGAGAGGCCCAGTGGGCAAAAGGCCTAGGAAGAGATGGGTGATCTGCGCTCACAGCTAGTGTTCAGGATAGCCCCTACCACCCTGGAAGTGGATGTTAAGGAAGAACTTTCATCTCAAAGCTAAATGTGCCTACCAGTTTCGCTTTCTAGGATGTGGGATTAGGGTAATTTGTGAGGGAATGGTAGGAATTGTGGGTACCATCAGGTAGGGGTAAGCCTACCTATACACACATACCCACGAATCAGGGCAACTTCATAGTCCCCGACACTATGACACACACATGTGACTGTCTCTAAGATGCCTACTGAGTCAGCTTTGCCCAGTGCATCACTTCCCTGTCCCCAACAGTGGAGGTGGACCTGCAGGACTCTGCACTGGTCTTTCACACGCGCAGACTCAGAATCGGCGGGTGGCGGGGGCTCCTAGCAACCGGCTGCCAGCCCGGGCCTGGGGAAAGAGGAGGTCGCAATGGACGAGCCAGCCACCGCTGCCATCAACCCCTCCGCAGTACCAAGAGAAGACCTGGGACTCGGAGAGTCACTCCTCGCGACCTCGGTAGGATAGCCCACCCCTTGCGGCCCCCACAGCCTGGTCTCACCGCACTCCGGGCCTTTTCCACATCCCTACTCCCAGGCCTGTTTGCTGCTTAGTTCTTACCCGGCCTGCAACTGATTTTCTTTGTTTTATTTGATTGTGATTTGATTTCTTTTTTTTTCCCCTGCCGCCTCCCTTACCTTCTCTCTCCACCTCCCCCCTTTTCTTGTATTTCCCCCACAACCATTTGCTTCAGTAGAGCGATTAGATTTCCTGCCCTTTCTCATCTGTTAAAGGATGAACTCTTTGGCAGTTCTACCAGACTTGCTCCACCCTGCCTCCTACCTGAATACTTTAAAAAGTAAATTTGGTATCTCAAAGTTGTTTTGATCTGCATTTCCCTGATTGCTAAGGAAGTTGAACATGACCTTAAGTATCTTTTGGCCATTCGAACATCCTCTGTTGAGAATTCTCTATTCAGATCCTTACCCCATTTTTTAATTGGGGTATTTAGAATTTTAATGTCTAGTTTCTTGAGTTCTTTGTATATTTTGGAGATCAGACATTTGTCTGATGTGGGGTCAGTGAAGAT
>PVIU01015616.1:0-47638 GCA_004026605.1 Ondatra zibethicus
AAAAAAAAAAAAAAAAAAAAAAAAAAAAAAAAAAAAAAAAAAAAAAAAAAAAAAAAAAAAAAAAAAAAAAAAAAAAAAAAAAAAAAAAAAAAAAAAAAAAAAAAAAAAAAAAAAAAAAAAAAAAAAAAAAAAAAAAAAAAAAAAAAAAAAAAAAAAAAAAAAAAAAAAAAGCAACCTGGGGAATGCAAGCTGGTACAACCCCTTTGGACGTCAGTGTAATGATTTCTCAGAAAATTAGGAAACAACCTTCCTCAAGACCCACTATGGATATATACCAACACTTTTTGGGTATATATCCAAAGGATGCTCAATCGTAAGGACATATGCTCAACTATATTCATAGCAGCTTTGTTTGTCATAGCCAGAACTTGGAAACAACCTAAATGCCCCTCAACTGAAGAATGGATAAGGAAAATGTGGTACATTTATGCAATGGAGTACTATACAGCAGAAAAAATAACGACATCTTGAATTTTGCAGGAAAATGGATGGAGCTAGAAAACATCACTTTGAGTAAGGTAACCCAGACACAGAAAGACAATTATCACATGTACTCACTCATAGGTGATTTTTAAACATAAATCAAAGAAAGCCAGCCTACAAACCACAATCCCAGAGAACCTAGACAACAATGAGGACACTAAGAGAGACTTACATAGATCTACATGGGAAGTAGAAAAAGACAAGATCTCCTGAGTAAATTGGGAGCATGGGGTCCTTGGGGGAGAGTTGAAGGGAGGGGAGAGGAGAGGCAGGGAGGGGAGCAGAGAAAAATGTAGAGCTCAATAAAAATCGATTAAAAAAAAAAGCAACCTGGGAGGTGGTTCTAAGAGTCTGTCAAGGGTGTGCTGTCTTCATATTATAACCAAAGAACGTGGTTGTGCTTGATGTTGAAAAACTCCGAACTGTGAGTGAACAAAATTGTGGTCACTGAATAACGACATGAAAACTGTCAGCAGTGGTGACAGCGATGACAGCGAGCAAGAGAGTGCTGTACTGATAGCTTACACATCATTTGATCCCACAGTAATTCTAGAGGAAAGAACCTATTGTGTTTCTGTTTTATAGACAAACTGAGGCTTGGAGAAGTTTAGCAACTGCTACAGGGCTATATAGCTTGGCAGCTAATTGTGGTTTTCAGAACATAAATGCGTATTACAGTTCTCCAAAGAACAGGCAGAAATTTATAGTTCCAGTCCAAAGGTAGAGAGAGGTTCTGGTTCAGAAATAGGATGGAGAAATAAAATGTGTGCACATTTACCTGTGGCTTGTCTTTGATGTGGGGGTCTCACTCTAAGGCTCAGGCTTGCTAGATACGCCAGGTTAACCTAGGACTCAGTCTTCAGTCCTACTGCACTGGCCTCTCCAGTGCTAGGATTGCATGTGTGAGCCACTATGCCTGGCTTAAAAACAATACCTCAGATAAATCAACTATGGATGATCTTTAGATAGACTATCCTTTGGGAAATAGTGCTGCAGACTTAGAGCAAAGACTGAGGATGCCACTTGTGTCTGCAGCATTGGCCTCCCTGTTCAGCTGAAGAGAATGTCATTTGCCCAGGTGGAATCATTCTCCCCGTCACGTGATTGGTCCCTCTCTGTGGGACATTGCCTTCTTGAGTCAGAGACTATCTGTGCTCACTGGCTTGAGGCCCCCATGAGATCCAGCCCCGTGAGTGTCCATGGATTCCCCTTGAGGCTCTTTCTCTCCCTAGCTTATATAAATAGAAGCTGACTGCAGGTTGGCCCCTTCTGTACCGTGGCTTCTCTTGTGTCAAGGAGGTCTCTTCAGTGGTGTAAGTTTGTAAGTTGCCCGAGAAGCTTGATAAAATGTAGTTACCTTGAAGAAACCTGTGTGCCTATTAAATAATCCCGATAAACTCTTTGGTTCATCAATCTGGATGAGAATGGAATCTTGTCTTAGGTTTGTTGGGGCCCTCTCTACTTGAAGGTGAATAAATGTTTCTTTGCTTCTCCCCAGAAAATGTCTGACAACAGACCCTATGCTGAAAAAGGATGCACCAGTCTTCCATTGCTAAGGAAAATAGTTCTGTAATGCCAGTTTTGATTTGTGTAGTTTGCTTACTTAAATTTTCAATTTCTTCATGTGAATTTAGTCACTCTGCCCCCACCCACCATTATTTTGGGCGGGGGAGATAGTTCTGGCTCTGTAGCCCAGGCTGGCTTTAAACTGGCTACCTTCTTACCCTTCTTCATTAGCCTCTGCGGTATTAGGAGTACAGGGATATGCCACCTTACTGGCTTTAATTTGGTTTCCCAAATACATTGTCCCAGCTTCATGCAGGAGTGCCTGCTTATAATCCCAGTTCTTCTGGGGGCAGATGCAAGAGTTTCAGGCCAGTCCATTGGGTGATTCTGTCTAGAAAGAAAAATAAAAGTAAGGATTGAGTAAAATTAAGGATTGAGGTGCAGCTCTGTGGTAGTGTGCTTATCTGCCATGTACCAAGTCCTGTATTCCCAGTACCTCCCTACAACCACAAATCCTACCAGGAAGAGCCTATGCTGACCAATAGGTATGAATAATGAATAAATGATAGTGGACTTATTAGTCAGTCCTTTATAATTCTAATTAATCACTTTTTCAGAGCCAGCTCTATCTTAAAAGAGCTGGGACCAATGGAGTTATAAACCCTTGACCTCAGACTGATATACTTTTTTTAAAAATTGATATTTATTGAGCTCTACATTTTTCTCTGCTCCCCTCCCTGCCTCTCCTTTCCCCCTTAACCCTCCCCCAAGGTTCCCATGCTCCCAATTTACTCAGGAGATCTTGTCTTTTTCTACTTTCTACTTCCCATGTAGATTAGATCTATGAAAGTCTCTCTTAGTGTCCTTATTATTGTCTAAGTTCTCTGGGATTGTGGTGTCTCAGACTGACATACTTTAAGAGAAGAATGTGCAAGGGCATGTGTGTGTGAGAGGGTGCATGTGCATTCTATGTGCACGTATGTGTAGGAATCAGAGGTTAACCTTAGATGTTGTTTCTCTGGAGCCAGCCACCTTTTTTGCTCTTTTTGAGACACTGTTTCATTGTGTGGCCTTGGCTATCCTGGAACTTGACCAGGCTGGTCTTGAACTCAGAAATCCACCTGCCTCTCTCTCATGAGTTCTGGGATTAAAGGTGTGTACCATCACTGCCTGGCCTACCTTGTATTTTGAGCCAGGGTTTCTCACTGAGACTTGGAGCTTACTGATTTGGCTAGGCTGACTGGACAGTGAGTCCCAGCAATCGTCTCTGACTCTTCAGGCTGGATGCTATGAATTTTTCACCCATGTCCTCATATTTGCATAGCAAAGATTTTACAGCTTGAGCTATCTTCTTTTTAGCTCCCCCTTTTCTTTCCTCTACCCCTTTCCATTTTTCTTTCATTTTTTTCTAAAAGTCTTGTAGCCCTGGCCTTGAACTCATCAGGACAATGCTCCTGCTTTAGCTTTTCAAGTGCTGAGCAATAATGCCTGGATCCAACTCAGGTTTTAAGGCCTGGTTTATCTTTCTATTAATTTGTATGCACACCAAACTGAGAGAAACATAGAAACTCAGAATCCCTACATTTCCGTCCTTACACAGGGGAAATTTTATTTACCTTAATAAAACTGTTCAAATGGAGTCACTCCCCTGGGTCCTTCCTTTTTAGCCTTTGCCATTCAACCCCTGTGACCTCTGAGACACTGAGGCACATGGCAATACAGTTTAAACATCCTTGTCCTTTTGCTTTTTCGAATGCCATTTGTCATGGTTGGCTTGAGTCATAGCCTAGTAAATTTGGAAAAGATACACAATGAACTTGGCCAGGGCCAATGTCATGAAGGTTGAACCAGCCCATATGGTACACCCCTCCTTCCTTATCACACATTTTAAAATCAGGGCAAATAAAACCAAGTGGCATAAAGCAATCATAATGGTCATGGTCTCCAAATGAGGAAACCATGGGGTATTTGTCACTCGCTCAGGTCACAGTCTCACAATGGGAGGCTGTTCTGGTTGGTCTCCTTCCTTCTCCCTGCCCTGCCCCTCCCTAGCCTGCCCTTACTGTCCGCCTTTGCCCCGTCCTATTCTCTATCCCCCCCTTTTTTGGGGGGATTGACTCCCATCATTCAAGTTTCATTTAAATGCCACCACCCTGCAGAGAGGCTCTCACTGAATACCTCATGTGATCACCCTCAAGCACACCCTTTAATTGTAGACTCTGCATAACACTTATCAACTACTGATTTATTTATTGAGGGGTATTTTAAAATTTATTTGAGACAGTGTTTGCCATAGTTCCAGGCTGCCTGAAACTACATATGTAGCTGCGAATGACCCACATTTACCTCTCGAATGCTGGGATCATAGCTGGGATCAAACCACCAAGTCTGGTTTAGGAGGTGTTGGGGACCAAAACTAGGGCCCTGTATATGTTACATATGGCCTTTACCAACTGAACTATATCTCCAGACTATTTTCAATAAAAGTCTTTACAAACTAGAATATAAACCCCAAAAGAATAGAAATTTACTTACTTATTTATTTATTTATTTTTATTCATTCAAGACTCTGTATAAATCTGGGTGTCCTGGAACTCACTTTGTAGACCAGACTGGCCTCAGACTCAGAGATCTGCCTGCCTCTACCTCCCAAGTGCTGGGCTGAAAGGCCCAGCTGACCAGAGATCTTTTCTTATATCATTCTTTCCCTGTTCAGACTCCCCCAAACTATGCCTAACGCGGGGAAGATGCTCCATGCATGTATGGGGAGGAGAGAGGGAGGCAGAGAGGGAGAGAGAAAAAGAAAGACAACGGGGAAGCTATTTCTGACCTGAGACGTTAGAGGCAAAACTATTTCTTTGCTTAGTGGTAGACTATTTTGTTCTACCCCCTTTGGATTCGTATCCGAGATTTTAAAGACATGGTGAGTACAGAGCAAACACGTCAGACAAGGCCCTCACCGGGGATCTGTGATCGTTCACCCAGTCTCATAGTTCATTGCCCTGTGAAATTAGGCAAAAAGAACTTAAATTCTTAAATGCTTGAATCCAAGTAGCCAAGTTTAAAAGTAGGAGTAAAAACACTTGCAATGAAGATTGTTTTCTTGTTCAAGCAATATCAAAAAAAAAACCTTGTTGGCCGCAGATGGGGTAACAATAAAATTTCTTCTGAAAAGCCTGGAAATAAGAAATAAGATTACCTTCTGAGAGTTAAATCCGTGAGGGGGGAGGCAGGAATTAGGATAAACCAACTAGGGGAATCAGCTGACATGAATCACCAAGGAAGTCACTGAAGACTGAGCATGCCTGTCACCTCAGCCCCAGTGACCTGGGAGTAATGCAGGTCATAAGCTCCAAGTGTTCTTATTAACTGGGGGAAAGTTGGCCAGCTGCATGAAGAAGACTGGGAGATTGTAAGAGGTAGACAGGGAGGGGGGCGGTCAGCCCAAAGCCTGGGAGCCCTCACTCTGAGAGGCCAGGAGTGGGTAGAGGCACTGCCTGTCAGGGAGGCTGCGACTTTGGCCCAAGGGATGGAACAATCAGATCTGTGTGTTAAGGCTATGCCTTGATAAATCATATACCTGCCTTTTCTCACTCAGACTTCATGCTCTACATACAACATGGGAACTCAGCGTGGGGACATACATACTTGAGGACTCCATCTGTCTATAAGAAGCCACTGTCCTTATACAGTGTCTTGAAAGCCTATTAGCTTGTTGTATTTTCTATTACAATGGAATGGGCTCGAGTTCCAGCTATGTAATAGTCTTTTTGAACTTGGGTTTGTATGTGTCTACCCCTGGTTGTAAAGTTCTAGAGACTTGTGCCTTGCAGGAGGTCCATACCATAAGTCAAAGAGTATTCGAGAATTTACACAACAAGCAGACTCTGAAGAAGTACCTCTGCTAGGGGCTGATGAAGCTCGGTCCCTTTTTGAGAATAAATAAAGGAGCAGAGAATCTGCATGACTTTGAGTTGGGGAAAAAAAGGAGAGGCCAGGAGTGAGTTTAGCTGGATCACCTTCAAGATCTCACAGTGACTTGGCAGAGGAGAGGTGAGTACTGTAGTCCTCCAGCCAGCTTTTACTGTGAAGGGCCAGATAATAAACAGAGCAGGCAAGCAGGGTAGCAGGTGAGCCGGGCGGTGGTTCCCAGCACTTGGGAGGCAGAGGCAGTGAATCTCTGTGAGTAGGAGGCCAGCCAGAGAGAGTTCCAGGACAGGCTCCAAAGCTGCAGGGGAAACATTGTCTCGAAAAATAAAAAAAATAAAAAACAAAACAAAAAGCCACAGTAGGCTTTGTAGGCTACATGTATGTAGTCTCTGTTGGATTTTGTTGTTGTCGCTTTCTTTTTTTTTTTTTTTTTTTTTTTTTTGGTTTTTTGAGACAGGGTTTCTCTGTGGCTTTGGAGCCTGTCCTGGAACTAGCTCTTGTAGACCAGGTTGGGCTCAGACTCACAGAGATCCGCCTGCCTCTGCCTCCCGAGTGCTGGGATTAAAGGCGTGCACCATCACCGCCCGGCTTATTGTCGCTTTCTTGTTCATTCATTCATTCATTGTGGTGCTGGGATCCAACACATTCCCTCAGGCCCTGTTTATTAGTATTACTTTTTTATAGCTTCTTAAAATTATAAAAGTAGCTGGGCAGTCAGGGTGCATGCCTTTAATCCCAGCACTCAAGAGGCAGAGGCAGGTGGATCTCTGTGAGTACAAGACCAGCCTGATCTACAGAGTGAGTTCCAGGACAGCCAAGGTTGTTACACAGAGAAACCCAGTCTTGAAAAACAGACACGGGGCTGGAGAGATGGCTCAGTGGTTAAGAGCACTGGTTGCTTTCCAGAGGTCCTGAGTTCAATTCCCAGCAACCACAAGGGTGGCTCACAACCATTTGTAATGAGATCTGGTGCCCTTTTCTGGCCTGCAGGCATACATGTAGGCTGAATACTGTATACATAATAAATAAATAAATAAATATATAAAAAGAAAAACAGACACGTGTGTGTGTGTGTGTGTGTGTGTGTGTGTGTGTGTAGGTATGTAGGTATATATGTATGTATTTGCTCTTAGCACAAAACCAGACCCCGGTTTGGGGTTTGCATTGACCAGCCCTGCTGTAGTCCTGACTGGCTTTTCCATCCTGAGATGAACAAGCGGGGAAACTTTTCCATCAAGGTTTGAATTGTTTACTCCTTAGCAGATAGTGAATGTCTAAGCTGCCTACTCCCATCTAGGCCGAGCTGAGTACCTTTGCTCGTCTGTGAGGACAGCTGGTCTTGCAGTGAGGAGCAAACTGGATGGGACGTGCTGAAGAAGCTGGGCTGTGAGTGTTTGTACACTGGCAGGATGGGTGGGGGCAGCCAAGGAGACACACAGGTTTGAGGTGCCAGGTGGGCGCTTCTATCTCATGGAATCCATGCAAGAACAAGGCTTCCAAGAAAATGCCCCTGGACTGGAATGACTTTAGCTCTGGCTATTGGTATCCCCAAGACAGCTCCAGCAACACACTTCTCTGTGGCATTTAACAGCCTGGCTCTGCGAGGGCAGTGCTCCGCATCCCTCCTCACAAAGGCAGATGCCCAGTCGGGCAGTGGTGGTGCACGCCTTTAATCCCAGCACTCAGGAGGAAGAGGCAGGCGGATCTCTGTGAGTTCGAGGCCAGCCTGATCTACAGAGCTAGATCTAGGACAGGCTCCAAAGCTACAAAGAAACCTTGTCTTGAGAAACAAAACAAAAACAAACAAACAAAAAACAAAGGCAGAGGCTCAGCAGTTTGTATAATGACTTGAATGCACCCCAGTGTGTGCACGCAGGGAAACCAGATCTTCCCGACCAATCAACAATTGGTTTGCATCATTTCCTTCAAGGGGCTGGAGAATGGGAAACAATGCTTTCTGAAAGAACCCAGTCTCACCACCTTTGCAGCTTGCTTTGGGAGGAGTAAGCAGAGATGATTTAACTACATTATTTTTTCCTATAAATCACCCTCAGTTTCACTCAGAATGATGTGTAGGTAACAGACAGATGTCACTGACTGGAAGGTGAACTAGGCTGGCGGAGCAGAGCAGCTGGTGACAGAACTGCCTGTTTTCACTTGTGGCAGCGATTGCCGTGTGTGCGGTGGATGGGGAGGTGGATGGGGACGGGGGGGGGGGGGGGGGGGGGGGGGGGGGGGGGGGGGGGGGGGGGGGGGAGAGGTAGTGCTGTGAGGTTGGGAAAGCCTTTAGCTCCCCGGGTTTGAAGTTGCAACTCTCCAATCTACAGTTCACTTCATGGGATTTGGGGTCTTCTTGAAACCTCTTCAAACAGATGGAACTTTGACAAGTACGAGAGAATGGCTCTGGAGGGTGTTTCCATGGATTTAGAAGTGGAAAACAAAAGAGCTATAGAAAAGTGAATGGCTCCTGAGTCAGTAACCCTGAGCTTGGCTGGTCCACAGGCAGGGCTCGCTGTCTTTTGCTGGCAAGAGGCTGCCCTGCAAAGCACTGGCCAGAGCAGGGCACCTTCAGCTTCCTCCACTCATGAACTTTATTCACCCGAGTAACTTTTCCGTGCCTCCGGATAGATAGGCTATCCTAGTTCAGTTTCCGTTGCTGTGCTGAAACACTGACCAAAACCACCTTGGGACAGGAAAGAACGCGTTTGGCTCATAGGTTCCAGTCCATCACAGACAGACAAAACCAAGGAGCTCAAGGCAGGACCCTAGAGGCACGAACAGTAGCGAATCCCATGGAGGGGTGCTGCTTACTGGCTTGCTCTCCGTAGTTTGTTCAGCCTGTTTTCTTCTGCAATCCACAACCACCCGCCCAAGACTGCCACTAGCCAGTGGGCTGGGTCCTCCCATATCAATCATTAATCAAGAAAAATGTTCTGCAGACATACCCACAGGCCCATATAATTGAGGCAGTTCCTCAGATGAAAGTCCCTCTTCCTAAGTGGATCTGGTTTGTGTCAAGTTGACAAAAACTAATTAGCACATGGTTATAGAAAATAGTTATGCAAATCAAGCAATTACTGATAACAGATTATAAATTTGTTTCAAAACAATTCTTTGATATACATATCATTTTACCATTTATTGACAATGAAAGCAAATTTGCATACTATTTTTGCATACTGATATTAATATTCTTGTTTTATGTTTCTTAAAAAATATTAATCTGTCATAAGATGGTGGCACATATCTTTAATCCCAGCACTCAGGAGGCAGAGGTAGGTGGATCTCTGTGAGTTCAAGCCCAGCCTGGTCTACAAAGTGAGTTCCAAGACAGCCAGGGCTACACAGAGAAATCTTGTCTCAAAAAAAATTATTTTATTGTGGGGGGGTTACATCACACGTGTGACACTTGTGGAGGTCAGAGATCAAGTTGTAGGAGTCAGTTCTCTCCTTCTATCATATGGGTCCTGGGAGTTGAACTCAGGTGGTCAGGCATGGCAGTAAATACCCTTGCCCATGAGCCAGCTTGTTTCTATGTTTATACAGATAATTAAATCTTGACTGAATATTTGCTATTAGTGAACACAGAGCATCTTCAATGTCTCTCAGAGTTGATTGATATTTTGATTTTATAAAAGTCAAAGGTGAGGATGCTGCTTAGTACACAACACAGAATGCTACAAATATCTTTTTAGTCCACTTTGGAAATTGTTGGAAATTTTATCCTGATATCAAGCCAAAATTAATTTAGTGACTTTTAAAAGGTAAAACACTAAGCTAGCAGCCTAAACAGAAACTTTAAAAATCAAACATTATATGATAGTATAATCCAAGATGTACTAATTTAATGCTTACAATGCTGCAGAATGATAGTAGGAAAATACCAAGCTCTTGTTTTCTACAGTAAGCCATTTCTCCATTGCCTGCAGAGTTAAGTTACTATAAAACTAACTCACAATAGCCTTGAAACCAAGCCGAGGCGATTCAGGCAGCATGTGCTGATTTGCAAATGGATGCTTTGTGTAGTGCCAAGCGCACAAGTTGAATGTTTAGAACCAAGACTGCAGTGAAGTCACGTGATGACACACAGGAGAGTATCACCATAAACACCTATTTTGGTCATTGTGCATTTGGAAACCTTTGATTGTTGTCAATAATTTCAGTGATGTGACCCACATGGATAGGGTGGTAACCTATTGCTGAAGAAGCCAGAAGTTGAAACCATGTTGTTGGATCTGCGGGGACACACAAAGATGGGGACAGACCACCAATTTCTAATAAACCAGAAGCAAACTTTATTCCAGGAAAAAAAATAAAAAATTAAAAAAATAGATCTCCATGGGGTACAAAAAGCTTATCAGCTAGCAGACACCACAGCCAGAGATGGATTTCTAAGGCTGTAGCAAAGGCCGGTTTTTGAATTCCTCCTTTTGTAGCAAGTGTTGGCAATAACAAAAGAATTTTTACAATCTCAAGGTTCTTTGCAATTTCCATTAACAGAGTTTTCGGTTAAACTAGTATTTGTAGTTAGTCCATTGTTTTTCCATGGCATTCCTTGATAGTGTTTACCAAGGCTCTGCACCTCTCCTGACACTGCCGATTTCGCATGGCAGAGACAATATAAAACCAAAAAGTCAAAAGTCATGTACATCCCATCATTTAAAAGTTAACTTAGCTCACATCAATTTCTGGTCATGAGTGGCCAGGAGGGTTATCTAAAAGCTAATCCTCAGTTTGCAGAGTGACCCTAAGTTTGTAGAGGGCTGCTTCAGCCTGGCAAATAGAGCTTTGGGAGCCAGGCAGTGGTAGTGCACACCTTTAATCCCAGCACTCAGGAGGCAGAGGCAGGCAGGTCTCTGTGAGTTTGAGGCCAGCCTGGTCTACAAGAGCTAGTTCCAGGACAGGCTCCAAAGCTACAGAGAAACCTTGTCTCGAAAAAACCAAAAACAAACAAATAAATAAATAGAACTATGGGTTGTAAAGCGGAGTAACGCACTGTTAATAGTTAATTCTTAAGCTACTGAGAAAGCTGCTGACATCCTGCTCTTATTCTCCTGGGCTTACAACTTTATATTTCTTTATTTCTTCTTTTATTTCTGGAATCTACATTTCTATATTCTTATTTTTGGACTCTTCAATGTTAATTACTCTCTGGATGAATGAATCTCACACTCACTGAGTTCATTTCAAAAGGATCGAAACAAAATAAATTCTTTCAGAATTTGAATCTGGGACAAGTAAAATGTCAGATGATAAAGCCATTCTCCTCCTATTGAGGATGGATTGAATGCAAATCCATTACCACAGCTTCCGTAGTAAGACAATGTAAATGTGGACTTCTTTGGTTTACTGTATGTTTGTTTTGTTTTTTGACACAGAGTCTCACTGTATAGAACTGGCTGGCCTGAAATTTGATTTGTAAGCAAGGTTGGCAAAGAGTTTCCAGAGAGCCTCCTGTTTCTGCCTCTAGAATGCTGGGATTAAAGGTGTGAGCCATCACACCTGGCTCAAATGTGGACTTTTAAAGTAGATTAATAGCATCAGAAAAGCAGAGAAGTGCCTGGAAAAGATTCAGACTCACCCACAGAGTAGAAGGGCTATATCCCACACAGTCTTGCTGATGAACACTGTGTCTAAGATGATAAGGTGATGAACCGAGAATCCCCAGTTAGAACTGGAAACAGTTCAGAGTGTGGATAGACCCTAGAGAACCTGACCATGTACTCTATGACCATACACCCCAACATGCCCCGTCTCTTCAGAAATGCATCTAATGAAATGTGTTGGATAGTTTTAGGTCACCTTGACACAAGCTAAAGGAAGGAAAACTCAATTAAGAAGATGCCTGCATAAGATGGGGCTGTAGGCAAGCCTGTAAGATATTTTCTTAATTAGGGATTGATGAGGGGAGAGCCCAGCCTATTGTGGGTAGGAATATCCCTGAACTGAGGGTCCTGGGTTCTATAAGAAAGCAGGCCAAGCAAGCCATGAGGAGCAAGTCAATAAGCAGCACCCCCCAGTCTGCATCAGCTCCTGCCTCCAGGTTCCTGCCCTATTTGAGTTCCTGTTCTGGCTTCCTTCAATGATGGACTGTAGGGCCCGGGTCTGACCCCTGCTCCTGGGGTTACTTGAGGACAGTTTCTGGTCAACCAGATAAAACACATTGTTTTTGTGCTCCCTCTGCCCTGCCTGGTGATTAGCTGTAGGGCATTGTTTACTCCATCTTGGGTGTGGCAATTTCTCATCTGCCTGGGGGGAATCCCTTGTGCAGCAGCTAGGTATATAAGGATTTCCCCAAAGTTGAATAAACGGCATTCGGCTGATCTCCTTTCGAATAACCCAGGTCTCTTGTGTGTTCTTTCAATCTCCAGGCCCTTGCCCAGCTCACATACGGTACAGTGGCACGCAAATTGTACTGAGAGGGTAACACAGAATCGGGTGTTACAATGGACTGCAATTCAGAAGTATAAGCCAAATAAACCCTTTCCTCCCCACCTTGCTTTTTGGTCACAGTGTTTCATTAGATCTTTAGAAACCCTAAGTAAGTCATAAAGAATTTGAATCCCTGCACTAAACAGCCCTGTGGGTAGACTAATCAGCATCTTGTGGTGTCCCTGTAGTAGACAGGTCACAGCTGGAGGGACATTCATATGGTCTGAATTCTGTTGACTAGGTCCCTTTTTCTTTTCTTTTTCTTTCCAAGATAGGGTTTTTCTGTGTAGCCTGGCTGTCCTGGACCTTCCTCCACAGACCAGGCTGACCTTGAACTCACAGAGATCTGCCTGTCTCTGCCTTCTGAGTGCTGGGATAAAAGGTGTACACACCCCACACAGCTGACTAGGCTCCTTAACTACCAAGAAACCAATCTCAATATTCTCCCTCTCCTTCCCCTTTCTGCCTTTCTGTCAGTCTGCCTATCTCAGGATCTCAGGTAGCCTTGAGCTCATTATGTAGCTGAGAATTACTATGAACTCCTGGTCCTCTTTCACCACCCATCAGATGCTGTGAGGACAAGGATGTTCTGGCACACCCAAACCTGCTTTCCTTCTCCATCCTCACCTCCTGCTGTCTCTTCCTCACACAGTCTCACTATGGAGTCCTGGCTAACCTTGAACTCATGATTTTCCTGCCTTGGCCTCCAGAGTGCTAGAATTATAAGCACTTACTACTATGGTTGGTTAAAGACTATGTTCTTTAGCTTTCTTTCCCAACATTCAATACAGTGTCTGATTATTAGTAAGCGTTCAGTGAATGCTGTTGCTGTATTGAGCAGAAGCATGAATCTAAATTCCAGGGTAATAGGAAATACTGAGTGAAAAAAAACCTTCGCAGCTCTTCCAGGGCACAGTGGACAAAATAATGTGAAAAGCAAAGGCAAGCTTGGCTATTTCTGTTGTGATTTGTTTTGCTTTATAGGTGAACCTTCCCCACCCCCACCCACTCACCCATCACAGGTCAGTATTTGCTAGACACTCACTGGATATTGCTTCCATTGTTGCCATCAGCAACAATGCTTTTTTGTTTGTTTGTTGGTTTGTTTGTCTGAACAGAGTTTTAGGATGAAATAAGAATAGCTTCTTGTTATAAGTACGACAGGTGATCTCACCCCGGGAAAAGATGGAGTGTAATTCTATCTACCTTATGATTATTGTGGTTCATCGGATCTAATAGCTGTTGGGAAGCATCTCTTTCCTCTATTTAAATCATTTGGCTCTCCTCTCTGAAAAGACAAAAAAAAAAAAAAAATCATGAGCCTTTACTTTCCAAAGCGCAGAGTTGTGCTATTGATAAACCAGCCACAGGACAAGAAAAGCCACAAAGAATTAAATGTTATATTCTCTTAAGAAATGTTTTCTTTTAGTATTGCATAAATATTTTTGTGCTTTTTGGTACGTTTTGAAATCAGGCAACCCCGTGACATTTCAAAGTGAAATAACTACACAGTTTTTTACACTGAGGCGAAGATAGCTTTTGTTTTTTTTAGAACCAGTATAATTAACCACATAGGACACATTATCCATTGTCCTCTGACCTTTATGATTTAATTTCGTATTCTGAAAACATTTGCTTCTATATTTAGTGATGGAAACAAAAGGAATGTGTTGGTTGTTTCTCAGGCTGTAGATTACAGTGGAGTATGCAGCTAGCATAGTTTTCAAACATGGATGCTAAAACACCCATGTTGTTTATCTGCTTGCTCACATGAAAAGTTTAATAAATGCCCCATTTTAAGATGCACCAAGAAGATTTCCACTCAAAACCCTGGAAAGTTCCACATAAATCTGTAAAGTTCAGTTGCCTGGTGGGGTGTCAAGGAGAGGTATGTTGACTCCCTGTGATAGGGGACAAGAGGCAGTGACTGGGGAAATCTTTGAAGAGGCCACCACTCCCCATTCCTTCCATCCTGACCCCCCACCATCACTTCCAGAGACCAAGAGATGGCCAGTCTAGATTAGGAGTTTAAAACAAGTTCCTTTCGCCGGGCGGTGGTGGCGCACGCCTTTAATCCCAGCACTCGGGAGGCAGAGGCAGGCGGATCTCTGTGAGTTTGAGGCCAGCCTGGTCTACAAGAGATAGTTCCAGGACAGGCTCCAAAGCCACAGAGAAACCCTGTCTCGATAAACCAAAAAAACCAAACCAAAACAAGTTCCTTTCAATTTGCATATTTCCTAAAATGAAAACCAAAACTCTTCCCTTCACTATACCACTACAGAAGGGGCTTTTTAGAGGTGTGTGGAATGAAGTATGGTACTCTCTGCCCTGGTGTGCCCTGCCCCACTGTGATGCCACAGATCAGGCTAGAGCCACATATATGGCACTGTAGGTTGTATCCTGTGGTTGGTACAGAGCCAAGGGGACAACTAGGGACTTAAACTCAGTTCCAAAGGCTGCAGCTGCCTCCTCAAGGAGGAGAGGGTACTTTTGGAGTGTTATCTGCCCAGATGAGGTGGGGTTGTCTGAACTGGTTCATGGTCAGGAGCATGTATTGTTTCAAACAAAGATGTATCGTTTCTGGGAAGACTTTGGAAGGTCCTCTCTCTCATCTTCTAGGTTCTTGTGCTCTGGAGGCTTGCAGTGCTCTGCCTGGGTAAGGGCCCCAGCTTCGGCCCAAGGAGTGACATGACCAGGTAGTCAAGTCCTCTGTGGACCCAGGTAAGGATGTGAGTGGCTTCCTTGGCACCCACTGGAAACTGTGAGTGCCGGACACTCTACTGTGAAAACTTGTTCAGGGCCTGGGTGCATAATGTGCCTCCCCATCCCTCAAGGCTCCTCTCTCGTTCTTCCCTCTGCTCTGCATGGTCACTCATAGAAGACCCATAGATACTTCCCTCTTAGGGGAATTTGCATCTTTATATATGTATGTATGTATTATTTATGTATGTATGTGTGCATGCGTGTATATGTGGGTACATATATGTGGGAGTGAAAATATACATGTGTAGGCCAGAGATATAAATCTCATATCTTCTTCAATTGCTTTCTACCCTATTTTTGGAGACATGTCTTTTACTGAATCTGGAGGTTACCAGTTCAGCTAGACTGTGAGCCCCAGAGATCGCCACCTCCTCATAGGCATGAGCAACCATGCCTCATAGGCATGAGCAACCATGCCTAGCTTTTTTGTTTGTTTGTTTTTCCAGACAGGGTTTCTTTGTGTAGCTTTGGAGCCTGTCTTGGAACTTGCTCTGTAGACCAGGCTGGCCTCGAACTCACAGAGATCCACCTGTCTCTGCTTCCTGAGTGCTGGGATTAAAGGTGTGTGCCACCACTGTCTGGCACCTAGCTTTTTTATATGGCTTCTAGGGCCTCGAACTCAGGTCTTCATGCTGACGCCACAAGCGCTTGACTGACAGAGGTATAACCCTAGGACATGGTTTTGCATTTTAAGTATACTCAGAGAAGTATAAAGAAAAATCCAGAAATTTAGATTGAGTTTTGGTGAGAAAGGTAATCTTTGGGCAATGACTAAAATGCAACACATCCCTTTGATTGGCTTCCCAGCCTGGGACTCCCCAGGAAGGAAGGCTGAATTCTACTGCAGGCAGAGTAAGAATCCAGCATGAGCTATATATCCACACTTCTGCATTCAAGAAACTCAATGTTTAACAAAATGTCTTATATTCTTTTTGTTTTGTTCTGTTTTGGTATTTTGAGACAGGGTTTCCCCATGTAACAGCATTGACTAGTGTTGACTGTCCTGGAACTCGCTTTGCATAGACCAGTCTGGCCTCAAACTCAGGTAGCTCTGCATGTCTCTGCCTCCTGAGTGCTGGGATCAAAGGCATGCACCAGCCACCACCGCCAGCTCACCCTATATTCTTTAGCCTTGACAAATTGGTGACATCCTCCATAAGCATGTGTAAAACAAGCTGTGGAGTTTATATGATAAATGGAAGCTAAATAGCAAAGGTGACTGGGTTTAGTTAGCTCAAACATTCAGAGGAGCTGAGGACATTTTGTGTGAGTGACAAAAGGACTGGAGAGATGGCTCAGTGGTTAAGGGCACTGATTACTCTTCCAAAGGACCTGAGTACAATTGCCAGCACCCACATGCAGCTCACCACTCTATAACTCCAAGATCTGACACCCTCACACAGAAATACATGCAGGCATCATACTAATGCACATAAAATAAAAATAAATTATAAAAAACTAAGAAAACCCATTGTTTATTCCACCACACTTATTCCTTTCCTGTTAGCAAATTACTAATTAGCCTGTATGTATATCTGTGTGAGGGTGTTGGATCCTGGCATTACAGACAGTTGTAAGCTGCCATATGGGTGCTGGGAATTGAACCAGAGTCCTCTAGAAAAGGAGTCAGTGCTCTTAACCACTGAGCCATCTCTCCAGCACCAAATAAACTCATCCCTTAAGATGCCTTTTTTTTTGTTTGTTTGTTTTGGTTTTTTGAGACAGGGTTTCTCTGTGGCTTCGGAGCCTGTCCTGGAGCTAGCTCTTGTAGACCAGGCTGGCCTCGAACTCACAGAGATCTGCCTGCCTCTGCCTCCTGAGTGCTGGGATTAAAGGCGTGCACCACCACCACCCGGCACTTACCTTGTTATTTTAACAGTTGTTTTTAACCGTAATTTGTGCTCAATTGACAGAACTCACAGACTAAAAATAAAGTAATTAGGGTAAACCAGAAGACTTAGGCACTAAAAGCTCTTATTGTCAGGCCTGATGACCTGAGCTCTAAGACCTAAACTAAGAAAGAGTAACAAGGAACAATAAAATAGAGCAGTTATAATATGCGGTAACAAATGCTTTTCATTCTGACAAGCTCATGCGCACATTTCACGTGCTGGGATCATACTGTCCCCAGTGCCATTTGCCCTCTCTCACCAGTCCCCTTTCCAGTCCCCTTTATCTTTCCAAATAATACCCCCTCTACTTTTATGGCTTAGATAAAGTTTTATTTATTTATTTATTTTGTATTTTTGAGACAGGGTTTCTCTGTAGCTTTGGAGCCTGTCCTGGAACTAGCTCTTGTAGACCAGGCTGGCCTCCAACTCACAAAGATCTGCCTGCCTCTAACTCCCAAGTGCTGGGATTAAAGGCGTGCGCCATCACCGTCTGGTTTAGATAAAGTTTTAAATCTAGTTCCCTCTGAGTTTCTAGCAGCCCAGGCCAGCTTCACACTCACCATGCAGCTAAAGAAGATCTAGAACTTCTGGTGTTCATTCCTCTGCCTCCTGGATACCGGAATCACAAGCATGTACCACCATGGCTATTTTTATATGATACAGAAGATTGAACCTAGGGCTTCAAGCATGCCAGGCAAACACACTACCCTACAAGGCTAAAAATTATGCTTGTTTATTCCTTTGTGTGTGTATGTGGTATGTGTGGATATGTGTGTGTGTTCCTGTGTCACAGTGCACATGTGGAGGTCAGAGGACAACTTTTAGAAGTTTATTATCTCCTGCTGCCAAGCTGTTCCAGGGATCAAACTCAGATTGTGATGCTTGGTGGCAAGTGTTGTGACCTACTGAATCTCTCATTGACCCCAAACCTGTGTGTCTTTAAAGACAAGTTTTGGTAGCCTGCTCCAATGCTGCCTTTTGGTTTTATGAGTCCCTTGAATGAGTGTGCGGTCTGGTGATGTGGGCTTCAGTAGCTCAGAAATCTCCAGAGAAGTCTGTATGTGGATAAAGGTCCCCAGGGTATAGACCAAAACTGATTGAGGCCAAATGTGCACAAGTAACTTGAAGAAACATTCCAAAACCTCTTTCTTTCTTTTTAGTTACTATATTTACTTGAAAACCAAATCATCTTAAAGAAAAGGATGGGTTGTTTTTGCTTTTTTTTGGTTTGTTTGTTGTTTGTTTTTCTGAGACAGGGCCTCACTATGGAGCTCTGGCTGACCTGGAACTCACTATGTAGGCCCAGCTGGTGTTGAACTCACAGAGATCCCCCGCTTCCCCCTCCTCAGTACTAGGATCGCAGGCGTTGGCTTCTACACGGGGGAGTACACGGTTCTTATGTTTACTGCGAGGAACCAGCGTTAGATGTTGAGAATGCAGTCTGTGGGAACCACCTCTGCCTGCTTGCCTACTGGGAAAGCAATGCATTTGGTTCATTCCCTCCACCTAGCACAAGTATGCTGTGCGCTGTGCGCACATGTGGCTGCACCTGCTGTGTGTAGAGCCCCGTGCTCCACCCCGATTTTCTATGAGCTTGACCTGCCCTCTCTAGTTCGCCATGTCCCTAGTTCTCCCTTTTGGACTCCTTAAGGAAGAGGAGTGTCTGTTGATTTTACCCAGGCTTTGGACCCCAGCTCTCCTGTTGGCCTCCTTTTTCTTCTTCTACACCCAAGGGAAGCCCCCTTAGGCTGTGTGCAAGATGTCTCTTACCTCCAGCTTCTTTCTCTTATTGCCTATTTCCCACTTTCCCTCTCTTTTAATTTACACCACTGGATTTCTCCCTGAAATAAAGCCATAGCCTTCCTGTTCCTGGAGGCTCTGCCCCTCTGCTCGCCATGCTCCAGCCGCGCTCCAGCCATGCTCCAGCCATGCTCCAGCCATGCTCCAGCCGTGCTCCAGCCGTGCTCCAGCCATGCTCCAGCCATTCTCCAGCTGTGCTCCAGCCATGCTCCAGCGGCGCTCCAGCCGTGCTCCAGCCATGCTCCAGCCGTGCTCCAGCCATGCTCCAGCCATGCTCCAGCCATGCTCCAGCCGTTCTCCAGCCATGCTCCAGCCGTGCTCCAGCCGTGCTCCAGCCGTGCTCCAGCCGTGCTCCAGCCGTGCTCCAGCCATGCTCCAGCCGCGCTCCAGCCATGCTTCAGCCGCGCTCCAGCCATGCTCCAGCCATGCTCCAGCTGCGGTTTTCGTGCCAGCTCCCTCCCTGCCATTACTCAGACCTCAGCTCAAATGAGCTTCTTTGATGTCTCTCAGGCACAGCTGGGACTGCTTTCTGGTGAGTTCCTGGCATCTAGAACAAAGCAGGTCCTTGGTGAATCCTTGTTGCATTGTTCCCCCAAAGAAGCTCCATGAGAAACACTGGGTTGCATAATCTCTGCTACTCTGTTGGGCAAGAAAGAAGCTAAAGAGGTAGGCAGTGGTGGCACACGCCTTTAAACCCAGCACTCAGGAAGCAGAGGCAGGTGGAGCTCTGAGGCCAGCCTGGTCTACAGAGTGAGTTCCAGGGGGATCTTTTATCCTTGTAGCCTTTTATCCATGTACCCAGGGCTACAAGGAGAAACCTTGTCTCAAATGCTGTCCCACCCCCCTCAAAAAAAAAATGAAAGAAGCTGAAGAATAAACAAGGAATAGGGACACCAAAGAGGGAACCAGGCTCCTTCCAGTACAGAGAACAAAACAGACAGCTGGAGAGGAAGTAAGGGCCAGGGGCCAGTAAGGATCAGGCCTAGCCTGAAGAAATGGACTTGGTTTGTTTAGGTGTTCGAGACAGTGTCTTACTGTGTAGCTCTGGCTGACATGGAACTCCATATATTAACCAGACTGGCCTTGATCTTGTGGCATTGCCCCTGCCTCTGCTTCTACCACCATGCGCAGTTGAAAGAGGGTTGTTTTGGGGGTCAATCCCTCCACTGCCACCCTATTCTCTTAGCCTCCCCTTCTCAGTTTTCAGTTTTTGTTGTCAAAATGAAAACTGATTAGATGGGTGTCAACCCCACTTCGTATTAAACTACTGGACAATTGTTTAGGTTAGAAAAAAAATTTAAGACCCTCAATTTTGTCTGAAAGGGTTTAAAAGAAAGAAAGAAAGAAAGAAAGGAAAACCAGCAGTGCTTTCCAGCGTGTTCTTTGCCTCCTAAGACGTCTCTGCTACTCTCTAAGGTGTTTTGCTCATAACTGAAGGAATTACTTGTCATGGTAGAAACTGATAATATAACAAAGGATGCTCCAGCTCAGAACCCCATTGTGTTACTGCTTATGATTTCTTTTGTCAAACTGGATCGTCTGCTTCCCCTGCCAACTGAAATCCAACACATTAAGTCATAGCTCTACCCGGGGTAGAGTTTCCACACTTTGTCTTTCCCCTTTCTTCTCTGCTGAGTATTACATGCACCAAGTGAGATCCTAATTACACAAATGAGGAACGGAGGGAGGTTGCTTGCTAGCACCAAGAGGCTGAACTAGGTTTCTCTTGCTTTGCAGACTTCCCTGCTGACAGTCAAAAGGCATTAGTCATGGGATCGTTCGGAATGTGCAATTATCCGAGACTAAAATGACCTCACCAGAGTAAACAGCACAGAACACCACATACCTGTAATTCAGGATTGGCTGGGGAGAATGAACTATGTATTAGCTTTTTGTCACTCTTGCTCCCTCTCCCTTCCCACCCGCCACCAATGAGGTTAGTATTCTTCTCTAGTGATGATGATCTGTATGGAAGAGGAACTTTCTCTAGCTTGTCCTGGAACAGGTTAGGATCGTGGCTACTAGGGCTTTGTGGGTGTGAAATCAATGCTGCCATTTTTCTTTCTCGGTACGGTCGAGCACTGCAGAGGCTCTGTGTTCTTAGCACTGATTTTCAGTGTGTGATGCTTCCCCGGCCTGACAGGCCCTTTTCCTCGGTCCTCTCCCTTCTGCCCGTCTACCTAGTCATTTCTCACCATTTCAAATGACTTCTCCTAAGTGACTTTTCTTCACACACACACACACACACACACACACACCAATCCTGATTTGTGACCCACCTGGCATGGGTGCTGGGATTTGAATGTGGTCCTTTGCAAGAACAATACATTCTCTTAGTCATCTCCACAGCCCTCTTGGTTTTTTGCTTCTGTCCGTCCCCCATCCCCCGCCAAACACTTTGCGACATGGCCTTACTGTGTAGCCCAGGCTGACTGGGAATCACTATAGCCTAGGTTGGCTTCGAACATATACCATCCTGTTTCAGTCCCCTGAGTGTTGGGATTATAAGAGTGGGGTACCACTCCCAGTCTTCCTTAAGTAGCCTTTGTTGTAGAATATTACTTTAACTAGGCAAAGATGTGTTACATTTGTTTATGCTGAAGAATATGACTTTAACTGTGTAAAGGTCTGTTAAACATTTGTTTATGCTGCATGTGTTTAATTATGTAAAGGTGGGTTGCATCTGTTTCACCTTGCCTGCCTAATGCACCTGGTTGGTCTAAGCTGAATGGCTAATAGCTAGGCAGAGAAAGGATAGGCAGGGCTATCAGGCAGAGAATATATAGGAGGAGGCCTCTAGGCTCAGAATGAACAGGATGAGTGAGAGAAGGGGGAGAGAACAAGGGCGACACCAGCCAGCAGACAGGAGAAGCCGTTAAAGTAAGATGTACAGAAAGAAAGGTAAAAAGCCCCAAGGCAAAAGGTAGATAAACAAGTTAATTGAAGTTAAAAGAGCTAGCCAGAAAAGAGCTAAGCTAAGGCAGATCCTTCAAAACTAATAAGAAGTCTTCGCGTGATGATTTCAGAGCTGGTTGGTGGCCCGAAGGAAAAAGCCTGGCACAAGTTCATTCACTTTCCAGTTTGAATCATAAGTAAAGGTGTGCCATACTTAGATGAACACTATATAATGTCAAATGCGTCTGAGTTTGGAGTATGGCTGGGGCTGTAGTTTAGTGCTGCTGTGCTTGCTTAGTGTGTGCAAGATGCTGGGTTTGATCCCCAACACTGAAAAAAAAAGCTTAAAATTCTTGCATCTCTTTGATGAATGAATACTTTTGTCAAAATATATGGACTCATTTCACCCTAATAATGCCTTTTCTTCTCTCTCTCTCTTTTTCAGTGTTTTTTTTTTTTGAGATGGGGTTTCATGCTATGAACCACACTAGTCTGTAATCTACATCCTCTTGCCACAGGTTCCAGAGGCTAGGACTACAGGTGTGTACCACTAGATCTAGCTACATCCTTTTTGTCTTAAACTCGCTATTGATAGTAATAACTGCACTAGCTTTTAAGAGGGCGTTTACCAACTCAAATTTCCCCTCTTATATTTCTATTTCATGGCATTCTTGTCCTTAGAATTTTGTAAACCTCTTATATAAAATATATAGTTTGCTGGGAGGTGGTGGCACATACCTTTAATCCCAATACTCAGGAGGCAGAGGCAGGCAGATCTGTGAGTTTGTGGCCAGCTTGGTCTACAGCGTGAGTTCTAGGACAACCAGGGCTATACAGAGAAACTTTGTCTCAAGAAACAAAACAAAGACAAACAAGAAAAAAATATATAGAGCGAGAGGAGAGAGAGAGCTGGGTTTCTAACCTTTTTTATTTTTGAGACAGTTGTAGACCAGATTGGCCTTCATAGGATCTATCTATCTATCTATCTATCTATCTATCTATCTATCTATCTATCTATCTATCTATCTATCTCTATATATCTATCTATCTATCTCTATATATCTATCTGAAGAAAGTATTGAACTCTGACACTTTGTCCTTAATCTCCCCAGTGTTGGGATTATAGACAAGCATGTCATGTATACTACATAAATTTCTCTCTCTCTCTCTCTCTCTCTCTCTCTGGTTGGAGACGGAACCCAGGACTTTGTGCATGCCAGTTAAAGCTCCATCCCTCGGCTCTCTCAATACACCCTCTTCCATGTTTTCTTTAATGCTGGACCACACATGTTTCCTTTTTCCTAAGCAGGTCTGGTGTGCTGTTCATGGGGAGGACGGACTGAAGCTAATTTCTGCCTTGTTCTCAAAGTGTCTTTAAACTGGGGAAGGGAAGACATTCCCGAGGGCATTTATAATGATCCCACCGGAAAAGAAGACTAGCTCAGGGGGGAGGGTTGCTTTATTCTATAACGATTCTCACTGGGCTCTCCGGCAGTTTGCTGGCCAAGCCACAGGTTCTCTAAACGATGAGTCAACGCGGGGTGTGAAACTGGCTCCAGACAAATGGAATCTGCAGTTTCTGCTCCCAGGCTGGGGGTGGTAATTCAGGGGGAAGGTTCTTCTGAGCTGCTCTGTGGGGCAGGACTTTATGAGGAAGTCATTCTCCCATGACTTGTCTGTTTACTGCCAAACCTTCCTTAATTTGGCCAAGTAGAAGTCAACTGTGAACAAACACAAGAAGAGGGGAAAGAAGGGCGTGGGGATATAGTTCCAGGGCTAGAGCATGGGCAGTTTCTCCGTGGGGATATAGTTCCAGGGCTAGAGCGTGGACAGTTTCTCCGTGTAGCCCTGGGCATGCTGGAACTCACTCTCAGGCTGGCCTCAGACTCACAGAGTTACACTTTCCTCTGCTTCCTGAATGCTGGGATTAAAGAAGTACATCACCACCGCCTGGCCTCTTTGTATGATTTTTAAGATTGTCATGTACATAACAAGATAGAATTTTACTGTTCTCAGGATGAGTTTCTTTGTGGTCTCTGTTTTTTGGATCCCCTGCCCCAGTGAAAAAATATAACAGTTAATAACTTGAAATCTGGTGTTTCAAACAGACTAGGTGTGAATAGCTTGAATTCTAACTATTTATTCTTTGTCCTGGCAGTTTGATCTAGAACACATTTCTTAGCCGTGTCTCCAGTCACTTTCCTCAGGTTCCAAGCCTAAATACACACAGAGCCTTATCTAGAGAATATAGTGAATCAACACAGAGAAAACTTTTGGTTTAAAATCAGCATTAAAAACCCAAAATAAAGATAAAACCTAACAACCATTGTAGGTTTGTTTTTTTTTTTTGTTTTTTTTTTGTAAATAAGGTGTTATTCAGGAAGGTTTGGCAGAAAAAAGGGTCTGGTGTGGAACTAGGCACTAGGTAAGAATTCATATCTTTGCTTCATGAATTTAATCTAAGCATGGTGGGAATCCTTTTGAATTTTGAAGTTGCCCTGAGGGTATCTGAGAGGTGGCTCCACAGGTAAAGGCACTTACTACCAAGCCTGATGATCTGAGTTTTATCCCTGGAACCCACCTGGTGATAAGAGAGAATGGACTCCCACAGTGTGGCCTCTGGCCTTCACATAGGTGTTATGGTTACACACACACACACACACACACACACACACACACACACACACAAATACAAACAAAATCAAAGTTGCCTGAAGGTTTGGGGAATGTGACTTATTCCCTGTGTGTGAGATGCAGGCCTGCAGACTCACAGGGACTGATGAACTCTGCTTCAGTAGACCTCCTTAATAAGGCTTTGTGATCTCCTTCCCTCCAGTTCTTGCCTCTTCCAATCCATTTAGTGAGCTGTCAAGTGCCTTGCTTGCTGTCAACTTTCTCATTCTCAGGGATCCCAGCTTTCCAGGCTAGAGGAGAGTCTGTCCCTACATGCTGCATTAGAATTAGGATTGTGTGTTCGTATGTGAATGAGATTATTTATAGGTGATACATAACATCAAAGTTGGGGCTATTTAAAAAGTATATTATTTTTTTCATTTTTGAGATTATAATATAATCACTTCATCTCCCCCTTCCCTTTCCTCCCTCTAAACCCTCCTTATACCCTTCCTCACTCTCTTTCAAATTCATGACCTCTTGTTGCATACACATACACACACACACACACACACACACGAACATATATATGTTCCTAAATATGACCTGCTCAATCTGTATGTATGTTTTCAGGCTATTTGGACAATCAGTTGATGTGCTCTTCCCTGGGGAAGACTATTTCTCCTGCTCTCTGCATTCCTTAGTTGCTTGTGGTTCTTTAGCATGTCTAGTATTGTCTTTGTTCGGCTCCTGTTTGGACAGTCATGCTGGTGAGACTTTATGGGTGTAGCTTCTGATATTCCTAGGAGATGGAGACACACTCTCACAGAAAACTCTGTGATCTTCTGGCTCTTACAATTTTCCCACCTCCTCTTCTGCAGTGTTCGTTGAGCCTTAGATTTAGTGGTGGTTGTATAGATGTCTCCACTGGGTCTCAGCTCCACAACTCAGCATTTTGATTGGTTGTGGCTTCCTGTAATGGTCACTATCTGTTGCAGAGAGTTTCTGCATCTGTTGCATCTGTTTCTGTGATGAGAGGTGACGCCTACACTTATCCATGGGTATAAGGACAAATGTTTAGACTGTAGTTAGGGATTAGTTGGTTTAGTGAAATGGTGAATGTAGGCTCTCCTTCAAGATCTGTGTCTTCTCTAGCTCTGACTAGGTTTCCAGTACCAGGCATAGTTTCTCTCTTGTTAAGCAGCTCTCAAGTCCAATGAGAGAGCTGTTGGTGACTGCCAAGGCATTCATGCCACTACTGCAGCCTTAGGGTTATCAGGCCATGCTGGTCTTCATTGTGGTTTATAGGCACCGTATCTGGGTACACCTGTTGGTTGCTTCCCTCCTTTGTAAGCTTGCATGGAACCTTTTGGTACCATGAAAGCTGGTCCTCAGGGAGGAGGCTTTCAGCTCAGTTCCAGCTCAGGGAACACATCCCAGCACTTAAGGCAGGGTGTGAGATGCTGGATTTTCTTAAAAACATTTATTTATTTGTTTATTTTTACTAGTGTGGGGGTTACAGCACATGTATAACGCTCAGAGGACAACTTGCAGGAGGTCAGTTTTCTCCTTCTGACATATGGATCCCAGGGACTAAACTCAGGTTGGCAGACTTGCTGGCAAACACCTTTATCTTGCTGGCTCAACATAAAACAAAAAAGATAAAGATGGTATTCCAGGGTTGGAGTGCTTGTCTAGCAAGAACAAGGCCCTAAGTTTCATGACCAGAACTAAAATAAATAATAAATATCACTAATGAAACCTTTAAGTCTCAGCCTCAGATACCAACTTCTATAAATAACATGTTTTCCTGTGG
Source organism: Ondatra zibethicus (assembly GCA_004026605.1). NCBI lineage: Eukaryota > Metazoa > Chordata > Mammalia > Rodentia > Cricetidae > Ondatra > Ondatra zibethicus. The sequence continues at coordinate 26,131 of PVIU01015616.1, forward strand.
GAAACTTGCCCTCAGTTCCAAACGACTGACTTATGAATAAAACATGGTGTAAACCATTAGGCATGCAGGGCTACATTCCTTCACATGTTACTGTTGGAAGAGGAAGGAGTCTGCCCAGAGTACAGGAACATGCATGTACCTGAATGCCTCTAAACCAGAAATCAGTCAGCACAGCAAGGGAATGTTTGTTTCCAAAGAGCGGTACTTGCTCCTTCATGACCACCGATGACAAGGACATCAGATTAGGTTTGGTACCATGGCCACTACTGTGTCCGTGCTGTCTAGATGCTTTACTATTGTTTGAAGTGTTTCCAGAGGAGAGATGTCTAACTAGGGCTTTCCAGAAACTTTGAAATGTTGTCTGATGGGCATTTCTGTGCCTGTAGTGTCTCCCTGAATTGGGCTGGCTAAGGCTAGCTCTCCAAACTCTCTTAGCCAGATCCTTGCCAATCTTCTCTGTCAGTCTAACCTCTGGGGTGTGAGCGGGTTGGGTAGGGATGTCCCATCGTGGGAAGGTTAGTAGGGAGATGCTAAGAGTTTGCTATTGCTCACGTTTCCTCCTGGCTGTGCAAAGAGCAGAGAAAAAAGAACCTCTGCTTTCAAGAAATTTGCAAATTAGTGTGGGGAGTCATACATTAAAACACAAAATCAGCCCACTGGATGGTGGTGGTTCACGCCACTCAGAGGCAGGCAGAACTCTGAGTTTGAGGTCAACTTGGTCTACAGGGTGAGTTCCAGGACAGCTAGAGTTACACAGAGGAAACCCTGTCTTAACACCCTGCCCCTTGGGAATGATAAAAGCAGCTGTCTGTTTTAGAGTTATCCTGAATATTATGTTACATGATCAACTACTTAGTGCTCATATAAGTGTTCAATAAATGTCGGCTCTTGTTATATTTCAGGAAATCCAAAATGGGATCACGACTGGTCTGGGCTGAGAAGGAACCTGATACCACTTCCATTACCACTCTTCTTGGCTATTTTCTGTCTCTCTGTCTGTCTGTTTTGGGGAAAGGGGGACAGTCAGGGGAGGAGTCTTGAGACAGAATCTCACTATGTTGCCCATGGTGGCCTCAAACTCACAGAAATCCACCTGCCTGTTCTCAGTCTCCCAAGTGCTGGGATAGCAGGCCCCCCCAGTCCAGCCCTGCTCAGTCTTTTCAGACCCGAAGGAGGAGTTACTGCTCTGCGGGTCACAGAAATAGCTGAGGAAGCCTGGTCCAGAAGGCCTTTGGGGATACTGTAAGCATGGTAAAGGTGCACCACTTTGCCTGTCTTGGCTCACTTTTATACAGGACACCTAGCTTTGCAAATCCAACAGCCGGAGCTTCTGCTTTGAAAAAGATTGCTAAGAAGACTGGGATTCAAGACAGATGCAAGTTCATATGGGAAACTTTGAGTAGATTTGCAAGGACAAAGCGACAAGGCAGAAAGAATGCCGCCATGGGAGACATTGAAGGTTAGACCACAACAATAAGGCATATTGGCAAATTTGAATTATGGATCTTCCTCCCTCTCCCTTCCCCCTCCCCATCTCAGATCTCACATAGTCTAGGTTGGTCTCACACTGTCTGTATGGCTGAGGATGACCTTGAACTACTGATTCCCCTGCCTCCACCTTCCACATCCTGGGATTATAGGCATGAGCTACCATAACCAATTTCTAAGGTGCTGGCGACTGACCTGAGGGCCTCATGCATGGTGGGCAAGTATCCTATTGATGGAGTTGCACTCTCGACCTCTGAACTTAGCGAGATTTCCTGAAAGTATAAATGCTGCTGATAGCTCCAGCGAGGCTCTTACTGGTCGTCCCCTAAAGGATCTCTTGATTCTTTGTGTCTGTTTCTTTCCCCAGAAAAACCTGCATCAGCCAGCGAACATACTTCTGATTCTTCCCCGGAGCCCCAGGAGTCTGGGCTGAAAGGCCAGACCCTTGGGGATCCCCAGTTAGCTTCACATTTGAATGCAGGCACTAGTGAGCTGTGGACTGCAGGAGAGCCCTCCCTTTATGACTTGGGGATGACTTTAGAGGACTCTAACTGGGCTTTTGCTTAGGGTAGTGTTTACTTTGCAGATTTTAATGACAGGCTGGGGTCCTGGGAGCGTCCCAGTGAAAGAGTCAGACAGAGGTCACCACCAGCCTCTTCCCTGGCAGGCCTGTTTCAGCTGGCATCTTGAGAACGGTGCCACCAACGTTGAGATTTGGGTGTGAGACACGGTGTTTCTCAGGCGACCAGGGGACGGTGTAGTTTACCCTCCAGATCGATGTGTGTTTGGCAGCAAGTGGATCAGTCTCCTTGCTGCATTCTCTAGTGGATTGGGTAACTGGGAAAAAGACAGAAAATGAAACGCAGGGCTGAGGACCAGTGAGATGGTTTAGCCTGAGTTTGATCTCTGGAACCACAGTGGAAAGAGCCAACGCCACACAGTTATCCCTGACTGCTATTGACTCATGTTTAGGGTGTGGCCTATGGGCACCCATATTCACACACATGCACTGAATTTTTACAAAATTAAAAAAATGGCTGATACTTTTTTCACAAACAGGTTTAAGTTTGTTTTTATTTATTTATTTGTGTGTGTGTGTGTGTGTGTGTGTGTGTGTGTGTACCATGGCATTCAAGTAGACAGCAGAAGACTCTTGGGCATTCATTGGTTCTCTCCTTCTACCACATGGACCCCGGAGACTGCACTCAGGGTGTCAGGACTGGCAGTGAGTATCTTTGCCTGCTAAGCCACATCAACAGTCTATTATTCTCACTTTAAAATATCCTCGTGGAATTTGAGGTACCAGAGAAATTACCTGCAGATGGGAGAAACTGAAACCGAGAGGCGATAAGAAGATAAACACCTGGTCTAGCATTACACAGAACTGTGGATCTGAGCTGGGACTGGAGTCCGGGGTCCTCGGGTCCTGGTGACACCTTTCATTCTTACTAGTCTGTCTTTCGACAGTCATGAAGAACTAGAACTCTTCCTCTTCCATTGATCCTTCTTTCCAGAGCCTAAAACAGCCAAGATTCCAGGAAACCCTGGGAGTTCTGATTCACTTCCAAAGCCAATTTATTTTCTGGTGCCTGCTGCATGGATTGCTGTGTCAATTAAGGTTTACCATGTTTCACAGAAAAGTGTGCAAATTACCACAGAGAGTAAATGAATCAGTTTCAGTTTCCAGGGTTTATATATATGGGGCACCTTGCTTTCCCTTGCTCTCTTTTTTTCTCTTTTTCTGGCTCAACCCTAATCCCCAATTCCAGTAACATGCATTTGTAAAAAAAAAAAAAGACTTAGATCTTAGATGTGTATGTTAGTGAAATCTTTTAACATTTTTTGTCTCTAAATTTTATATTATGATCACCATGATGCTCTGTGATCATAAACATTTTGCAAATTTTATAGTATATTAACCTTGCAGAGTAACGGTCTCAATGATTCTAACAAGGAGGGGAAGGAGGAAGCAGGTCAGACAAGGCAAACTAGGGTTTTGAAAACATAGGCAGGGTGTTTGTGAGTGTACAGGCAGCGAAATAGTTATGTGGCACTGTGGGTGTTTTGTACTCTCTGGAAGCCAACAAGCTCCACACATGAACTTGATGGAAGTTCTCCAAACTTTGGACCACATAGAAACCTTTCAGAAGTCTGAATACGGTCCAAGTCAAATTATAGCCCAGGACAGTGGTGCGAATGAGGCTGGGGAGATCAGAGGAAATGACTTTGATCCAGGACCCCAGGAGGCCAGGACCGCTTGTTGATTCTGCCACTGGAGGTTGTTTCCTTGTTTACATATAGCTTCTACCTAGTGGATTTGCTTTGTTGACAAAAAAAAAAAAATAAAGCAATGCACATAATGTCCCAAGCACAAGGATCTGCATATATGAGTGTATACACATATACACGCCTCCACACATACCACCACACAGACATGTTACACACATGCACTTATTGTATGAGATGCCAGGCTTCTGGAGAAAGGCGTGCAGGAACTAATGTTCAGGTACCTAGAAAATCCCTCTCCCTACCCCCAACTTGGGCAGTGAGACAGCAGGGTTATAGGTTTTGAAGTTAGCAGGAGCTGCGTTTAGATTTCAGCTCCAGTATTTTCTAGCTGTGTGATTGTGGGCTAGTGTGACCCAGCCCAGGTGGAGCCTTTGGCTCAGTGTCTGGCCTGGAGGGGGTGCCCAAGAAATGCTGGCTTTTGGTTCCAGCTCTTAAAGGGGCTATGAAACCAGAGGAGGGATGTAGATAGGGTTAGAGGTAACACTAGCAGAGCAGATAGGAAGCCGAAAAAGCAAGCTGAGCTGCCGTGGGGCCTGTGTGAGTTTCCTGGGGCTACTGTGGTGAATTGTCACTGGCTTGGTGGCTTACAACAAGAGTTGATTCTCTCAAAGTTTTGGGGGCCAAATGTCTAAAAACCAGTATCACATCAAAGCAAGGTGTCCCCAGGGCCATGCTCCCTTTGAGGCTGGAGGAAGAGATTTGCTTCATGCTTTTTCCAGTTTATGTTGGCTGTTGACATTCTTTGGCTTACGTGTGTTGCTCCAGCCTTTGCCTCCTGCTCTGCATGGTCTACTCTGTGTGTGTGTGTGTGTGTGTGTGTGTGTGTGTGTGTGTGTGTGTGTGTGTGTGTGTGTGTGTGAAATCTCCCTAATTTTCTAACTGATAAAGATATTCAAAATTACACTCAGGGTTTATTTAAGATAATCTTGCCATGTCTCCACCCTTCATAACATCTGCCAAGATGCCCCCTTTTCCCCTCTTTTCCCCAAGACAGGGTTTCTCTGTGTAGCCCAGGCAGTCCTGTAACTCACTTTGTAGACCAGGCTGGCCTCCAATTCAGAGATCCACCTGCCTCTGCCTCCTGAGTGCTGGGATTAAAGGTGTGTGCCACCACCACCCAGCAAAGAGCCTTTCTTACAAGGTAAAGTCTACAGAAACATTAATGGGATTAAGACCTAATACAATTTTTCCTTCTTCTCCTCCTCCTCCTTCTTCCTCCTCTTTTTTGAAACTGGGTCCCACTGTGTAGCCTTGCTGGCCTTGAACTCACAGAGATTTGTCTGCCAATGTCTCCTGTGTGCTTTACTGTGCCCAGCCCAAGACTGGGACAGCCATTATCCTGGAAGAGAGAGTGTGATGGACAGGAGTGTGATGAGAAGGAGACGGATGTCGCTGGGGCAATGGCTGAAGAAGCCACGGCCAGCCTATGTCATTAGGGATGTATACAGTGGAGCCCAGCACCAGCTTCTGGTCAGGGCATGTTAATGGCACAAGCGGCTTGGACATATGAGTACAGAAGGCCCCGAGGCTAGCCTGAGTGCACCGAAGTGCTCAGAGCAGATGTAGAAGGCATGAGAGGCCCAGATCCCCTAAGCCCTCGCCTAACCTTTCTACCCTGGGCTAGATTGCACCACGGTGTAATAAGACACTGTCCCTCCCTCGCCACCAACTAGCTGCATGGCATTGGGTAAACCACTTCAGCCCTCTGGGCCCCGTTTTCTTATCTGTAAAAGGAGTGCAGGAGCATCTTCCCGAGAGGATAAAGTGGAGGATTAATAATGCAAGGGCGATAGTCTGAGAGCCTACCTGCTCAAATAAACATTGGTTTGTCTTCCTGATAGGTGAGGCGGTTAGTCTGGCCATCAAGGGCAATGCTCTCTGGCCTGGGGGTGAGACAACAGTGCTCCACGGGAGAATGCGTGGAGGTACATCTACCTCACCAGAAACTGTTTTCTACCTCACATGAGGCTCCCTGCCACAACTCTAAATGTTACTTCCTCATTCTCGCTGGCTCCAGAGCTCACAGGAAAACGGCCAGAGGGATTCTGCTCCCCCCCTTTTCCTTTCTTTGTCTCTAAACTTTATCAGCCTGAGGCAGCTCAGTCCTAAAGAGAAGGGTCCCACCATTGCAGTCCATAGCCTTTGTAATAAGACTAGCAGCTCGTTTTCCTGGCCTCTCGTGGGCTCTTGGCATACCACTCTGTCCATGGCCTGGTCCAAGGGGAATGTCGGTTAAGGATTTGTGGGGGCTACATAGGAAGGGTTGTCAGGATGGGGCTTGAGGCAAAGGGGAACCTACGTTGTTAAGCCTTAGCTCTGCTATTTGTCTTTAACTTCAATTTCTCTTTGCAAAGTACAAAAGTAATAGTACTTATCTCATAGGAAAGTTATGAGTTAAATAAGATTATATTGCTTATTGATTACAAAGCACAATAGATGGCTATTGTTAGTAGTTCGTTTTTGTTTATTTATTTATTGTCTCAGGTAGACCAGGCTAGCCGACACTGGCACTGAATTTCTGATCCTCCTGCCTCTATCTCCCAAGTGCTGGAGTTATAGGCCTATGCTACCACAGCTGACTTATTCTGATGCTGGGGGTTGATCTAGGGCTTTTTGCGTACTAGGCAAGCACTGAACTATGTTCCCGATCCCCATTAAGGCTGGAAAAGGTAAGCAGAAAAGAGGCAAAAGTTATCTATAAGAGATGAAGAGATTAAAATGGACAGCCCTTGCAACTCTCCCATGACTCTGGGTGAATGAGGAACAGGCCTGAATCTCCTGAGAACTCTGTGCTAAAGGTGAGCAAGACACTGGGAAAAGGCTGTCTTCTCCAGGGGCCTGGATGGGCCTGGGACTGAAGCCCCTAGACAGTGACTCCCCTGAACAAATCTCTGGGTACTCTGCCACAATAGGGAAGCTACACAGTAAATCATTAATCAACATGTTTGCTCATAATATTTAACATCCACTCAGTGCCCTATGGGAGTGAAGCGTGGGGCAGGGGAATTGCAGTGAGTTGAATGAACGTTCTCCACACGGAAGCCCACTTCCTGGAAGTCGTAGATTTGGAAAAAGAAGGTCTCTCTGCATAAACACAATCAGGGTATAGATCTAAAAGTGAGATTGTTGTAGACTGAAACAGCCCACACAGGCTCATGTTTTGAAACTGCATGACCCTTCAACTGGTGGTCTATAGATCTTAGTGATAAGTATTGGATCCCTGGTTATTGGTCCCTCCACTGATGCAATAAGCCAAATCAAACTGAATTAATAAGACCAGATTTAACAAACAGAGCAAAGCAAAGCAGAGCACTCCCTGGTGACTCTTGGGAAGGCAGGGGAGAGAGAGAGACAGAGAGAGAGTCACAAGCCAAGGCTGGCATGGCAAGGAAAGCGTCTTCCAGGCAGGGACTCCAGAGGAAATGTGGTCTTGTTGATGCCTTGCCTTTGGTTCTGATGGACAGATTTGGGATTCAGGCCTCTAGAGCTGGGAAGGAATAAATTTCTGTCGCTGTCAACGACCATGTTTGTGGTAATTGATTGCATCAGCCACAAGAAACTCAAATACGCTATGAGGAAAACGAGAGTTCAGATCTGAGGTCTGTCTGAGTTAAAGTGTTGAGGGCCAGGGTTTTGAGACCGACAGAGCATTCACTCAGAATGCGTGCACAACCGGCCTTCCCTCTTGTCTTAGAGTCATGTTCGTTCGCTGCAATGAAACACCACGACCAAAGCAACTTGGTGAGGAAAGGGTTTGTTTGGCTCACACTTCCATATCACTCACTGTTCATGGCTGAAGGAAGTCAGGACAGGAACTCAAAAACAGGACAGGAACCTAGAGGCAGGAGCTGATGCAGAGGCCAGGGAGTGTTGCTTTCTGGCTTGTTCCTCATAGGTTGGTCAGCCTACTCTCTTATTGAACCCAGGACCATCATCCAAGGTGTGGCCCCATCCACAGTACACTAGGCCCTCTTTCCTTCACTAATTGAGAAAATGGCTTTTAGGCTTGTCTGCAGCTGACCTTATAGTGGCATTTTCCTCAGTGAGGTTCCTTCTTCTCAGGTGAGTATAGCTTTTGTTAAATTGACATAAAACTAGTCAGCATGCTTCTTCAGTCACCTCAGTCACTCATTGGCTACTGCTAACTTTGATAATAGCAAGTATAAGACCTTATTGTACATCTGCCAATCATGGCTCGAGGCTCTGAGCCCACAGTAGTGAGCAAGGCAGGGAGACTGTGGTCCTCATAGTCTCTGTGACTCCGCCCTTCTGCCCATCACACTTGGATTTGACAACAGAGTCATGGGTGCTCTCTGACCTTATCCTATTCTTGCTCCATTTGTTCTGGCTTCAGCTAGTTCCTCGCCCAGGCTTGTCTTGGCTGGCACCTCTGGGTCAGTTGGTGCCCACTGCTCCATGTAGCTAGCACCCTGCCAGGACCTTACCTACCACTTTCCCTTCTACTTTTTTCCTTCCTCTTTAGCATGATTTTAACTTTTTAAGATAAGTGCCGCCTAGACAGGGCACAACTGGATGTGTGACTGGATGTCCTTGGACGTCTGATCCTTTTGCCTTCACCCCACAAGTTCTGGAATTGTTTGGAATTGAACCCAGGACCTCGCACATGCTAGGCAAGTACTCTATGAACTGAGCTACACCTCCAGTTTTCCCTGACAGTTGGTTTTCTAACATCTTGTTGCATTTACCTTCTGAGTGTAGTTTCCAGTTGGTTCATCGGGTTTTTCCCCTGCTCTTGCTCTCCTAGTATAGATCCAGAATCCAAAGGCTATCAGGGATTCAGTTACTAGTCTGTTCTATCTGCTTGACTCTAGTACAGTGGCATCACCCGGAGAAGGTTAAAGCAGGCCACAGGGACTGGACCAGATGTCTATTATTATGCTCTTGAGATGAATGAATACCAGCTGTGTACTACCTGTCACAGACTTCTAAAAGAGGGGCATTTGTTGGGTCCTTCTTACTCATTGTAGCCTCAGCCAGGTTAATAATTACAATGTGTAGGCTATAAACAACCTCTGCTGAACACAGCTTATTTTGATGTGTCTAACATATGACCAAGATGCCCTGCTCTCCACGACTTGTTGTACATCTGCCAATATCATCTTCAGGTCATCTTCCATTTTTACTCTCTCTTGGCTTTTCCTCCCTCCCTCCCTCCCTCCCTCCCTCCCTCCCTCCCTCCCTTCCTTCCTTTCTTCTTTTATTGTTTGTTTTTCGAGACAGGGGTTCTCTGTGTAGCCTTGGCTCCTGGAACTCACTCTGTAGACCAGGCTGGCCCTGAACTCACAGAGATCTGCCTGCGTCTGCCTCCCAAGTGCTGGGATTAAAGGCATATGCCACCGCTGCCTGGCCCTGTCTTGGCTTTTCCATAAGTAGAAGAGGGGATTCCAGAGAGGATATAAGAAAGGAGTAGGTCTAGGCCAGTCAGTGGAGCAGGTGGTTCTGACAAATGGCTTTTCTCCTTGTTTCTCCATACAGTGCTGTGGAAAGCTGGCGGGGATGGGAGGAGAGAGCAGGAGGAGACTCCCGTACTGAGGAGTATCTCTTAGTACCAAGCACAAAAGTAGGCACTTGGTAGATCTTGTCTCATTTAAGGCTGACAACAATCCCCAAAGTTATTACATCATTATATAGATGGGGAACCGAGGAAGAAAGGTCATGAACCCACTTAGGATCATGCCGTCAGGATTGGGAGCTGGGGCTGGAACCTGTATGCTAACGTGGATGCCGAATACAGATGAGATAATACCAGCAAAACTGTCATTTGAAATCAGCTTGGAAAGCTGTTGAAACAGTGTTTCAAGCCTGGGGCATGTGGCCTCTGTGCTGGGATAAGGCTGACTGGGACCTTAGAAACCGTGAATTTCCTTCTTAATGGAGGGTGGTAAGTTGGAAAGAAGATACAATTGGAGCTAGAGGGAGTCGCCTGTGAGTCTGCTGTTGTAGGTGGAATCTTGTATTAATTAACATTTCCAAAGTTCTTAGAGATATAAAGATGAGAGGTGGCATTGCTATGGCAAATATGACTATATTGCCCAAAAGGCAAAGAGATGATCCTGGGACTTGGCCAGGGTCTGGCTGATGCATAGGATGGTCTCTATGTCCCATATGACAGGGCTTATCCAGAAAAGACCCTGCCTCAGACACATGTCCCTTTAGAGATTCTGGTATAAAATGGGGTGGATAGATAGATGTCTTTAGTGCCTGAGCAGAAGATTCCAGCCCTCAGCACAGCATCCATGTTCTCTGGAGGTATTGGTGATTATCACTTGTATCTGAGTGGGAAGGAAATTCTAGGTTTGGGGTTGACTGGAGAGAAAGAAAACCTAAGGGCCTTAGGTCTCAGGGGTCACAGTGGGAAGGCCACCACAATTTGCTTCGAACACAAAACTGGAAATGATAACATTGGTGCTGTGAGCTTGGCAGGCTATCCCTTGCAGCTGAGGACTGCTAGGGATCCTGTAATCTTCCAACTCTTCTTCTATACGGTCACTTCTCCAACTTAAAATCCCTGAAATTCTATACCCAACATCAAATGATAGGTTCTTCCCACACATCTGGCTATGCCTCCTCCATGAGTATACAATAACTTGGTAGTGGTTTCCCAATGTAAAAAATGGTCCAGTACTGGTCAACCATTTGCCCATTGTTTCTATCCAGCCAGGCTCCGCACTGCTGGTATCCCACCAGCATCTCATGTCCCTCTGTTTTTCCTTTTGCTTGGCAGCCCCACCCCTACCCACTTGTGAACACTCTTTTTCTTGCTCTTATTCCTTTTCTCACTCCTATTCTGTCTCTGCCACTGCTACAGCTGCTGGTCCAGCAGTAACCTGCAAAACTGGCCAGATCTGAGGCAGCTGTTCCACTCCCAGCCCTTGCTCCCCACGACGGCTGGTGCACAGTGGCTGGTGGCAGCTGGAGGCACTGAGTAATTTTCCTGTCTAGTTCATGTATGGAAGAATGTGTAAATGGTGTGGCCACACAGATGTAATTCTGTTTTAAATGTATGTTCTATATGGATCTCAATGTCTCTCTTGTTATTTGTATCTAAAATTCCTGCTGTGGCTCTGAAAATGTGGTTTCTCCAAACAACATGTGACTGCTGCCATTTTGACTATACTTATTGTTAAATGTTATAATTGTCTGTTCATTGCATCTTATTACAGACTAAGAAAACAATAAGTCTCATGTTTTAAATTGGTATGTACTCTTAACTCTTACAAAAGAACTGTATATGTAATCCAACCCTGCTTTAAAATATATTAAGCTGCTCTCCACTATTGTCAGTCCTACTGGTAAGCTTCTATTGCAAACAGTTTTGACTTTCACAACTTTAAATATTACCTGTTAAAAATCAGTACAGTCAAGCTTGGACCCAGCTCTCCAGGCAGATTCTATACTGTAATTGTAACTTATCTATACCCTATAAACAGCTCTCAAATGCTTAGCGATCTGAGGAATATGACATTTAAATGTTTAATTATTAAAAGACTTTTCATAACAGACAGGTTGGCTCCTAGCAGCAGCACTCTATTTCCTCCAAAAAAGACAGAAGACAGATGGGCACAGAACAGTATCTATCAAGAGTTCGCTTCATCAAGTGAAAGCGATAACCACTGGGAAAAACTGCCTTTCGTCTAAACTGACAATCTCCAGATGTGGATAAAGAATCCAATGGAATCAACCTGCCTAGCTGCTCAGGCCAAGGAAGGCTTGTCTTCCTAAAGATTTTCTAGCCCACAGGATCTTCTGGAGCCTGGCAAGCCCTGCTTCTAACAGCATAAGACAAATGTCCTTGCCCTTGACGACCGTAGAGTAAGTCCTCTGTCATTTTTAAAATCAATAACTCAAGTAAAATTTCATCCTTCTTAAAAACCTCTGATGCAGTTTGAAGGCTGAGAGGTTTTGTCAGTTTAAAAGGACAGCCCCACCAAACAAATTTCATAGTCTTAAGATATACAAATGCAATTTATTAAAATGTGTACTTACAAGTTACAAAGGTGTGAGGACAAATACAATTTATCAAATTTCTCTTTCACGCTGCCTTTCATAGTCTTAAAGATACTTTTCATTGTGCAAAAACATCTGTCACAGTCATTCTGACATAAATATGCTGCTGTTTATACAATGTATATGTCTAAAACTTATGTCTTCACAAACTCAAGGAATTCTTGTGAGTTCCAGGGAGCCAAATTGAAGGATCCACCTTAAACAGGTCAGATACACCCCTCTCAATTCCCTGGTCCTAAAATTTTTTTTCTTCCTAAACTTAACTTTGTCCTCTGCTCTGCTAACACCTTGCCAGGTCCAAGAGACATTGGAAAGTTCCACACCACAAATCCTGGATGGGAGTAAAGCAATCAGCTACCCCAGGATGTGACCAGCACCCAGCTATCTCAGGCACCCTCAAAAAGACTTTGATGCCCATAAATAAGCAGCAAGCAGTCTTGAGAATCTGCCTTCCCAATTCCTACAACTTGCTATGCTTAACTCCTGCCTTTTTATTACAAGAAAAAGATGGGAATATAATCTTCTGGCTGGGTCTGTCACCTGGGTACCCTGTCCCTTTAAGAGATAAGCCCCACACATTTCCAACTTCCCCTTCTGCCAAGGCAAGTGGCTCTCTCTCTCTCTCTGCCTTTCTGGAGAGGCAGCTTCTGCCTCTCTCTCTTCTCCCCCCTTTTCCCCTTACCCCCTTCCCTTCCCCCTCCATAACCCACTAAATAAACTCTATACCCAAGTTTTCTCTGCATGGCATATCTGTCTGTCTCTTACCCACCACAGTTTCCCACCCTCCGAGGACTTGGGCACCCCTCATGGGACAGGTCCTCCATCGTACCTTTATAAATGATGACATGGGCTCTTGCCCAAAGTCACTCATTTTTTTTTTATTTGGCAAGGTTCAATTCTCCAATTTTTTTTTTGGCAAAATTATCTCTGATGCTAGAAATGCTTCTGGAAGTGTAAACACAAGACAGGTGATGAAATATAGGTTTCTTCAATAAAAATAAACCACAATCAGGAAATCTTGAAAGTAAACTTTCTCCTGCTAGATCACTCCATTATCTATCTAGTTGCCTATTTATCTATTGTATATCTATTTGTGTGTATCTATCCACTTATCTGCCTATTTATCATCTATATATCATGTATCAATAATTAATATATCTGCTTAATTATCTACTATATATCTATCTATCTGCCATCTATCTATCTATCTATCTTCTGTCTGTCATCTATCTTTCTTTTTTCTTTCTTTTTTATTGAGCTCTACATTTTTCTCTGCTCTCCTCCCTTTTAACCCTCTTTCAAGGTCCCCATGTTCCCAATTTATTCAGGAGATCTTGTCTTTTTCTACTTTCTACTTCCCCTGTAGATTATATCTATGTATATCTCTCTTTGTTTGAGTCCTCATTGTTGTCTAGGTTCTCTAGGATTGTGATTTATAGGCTAGTTTTCCTTGCTTTATGTTTAAAAACCACTTATGAGTGAGTACATGTGATAATTGTCTTTCTGTGTCTGGGTTACATCACTCAAAATGATGTTTTATAGCTCCATCCATTTGCCTGCAAATTTCAAAATGTCATTATTTTTTTCTGCTGTGTAGTACTCCATTGTGTAAATGTACCACATTTTTCCTATCTATTCTTTGGTCGTGGGGAATTTAGGTTGTGTCCAGGTTCTTGCTATGAAAAACAAAGCTGCTATGAACATAGTTGAGCATGTGTCCTTGTGGCATGATTGAGCATCCTTTGGATATATACCCAAAAGTGGTATTGCTGGGTCTTGAGAAAGGTTGTTTCCTAATTTTCTGAGAAATCACCACACAAATATCCAAAGAGGCTGTACCAGCTTGCACTCCCACCAGCAATGCAGAAGTGTTCCCTTTACCCCACAACCTCTCCAGCATAAATTGTCATCAGTGTTTTTGATCTTGGCCATTCTTACAGGTGTAAGATGGAATCTCAGAGTTGTTTTGATTTGCATTTCTCTGATGACTAAGGATGTTGAACGTTTCCATAAGTGTCTTTCAGCCATTTTAGATTTCTCTGTTGAGAGTTCTCTGTTTAGGTCTGTACTCTATTTTTAAAATTGGATTATTTGTTCTTATGATGATCAATCTTTTGAGTTCTTTGTATATTTTGGAGATCAGATCTCTGTCTGATGTGGGGTTGGTGAAGATTTTTTTCCCATTCTGTAGGCTGTTGTTTTGTCTTGTTGACTATGTTCTTTGCTTTACAGAAGCTTTTCAGTTTCAGGAGGTCCCAATTTATGGTTTCTCTCAGTGCCTGTGCTACTAAGGTTATATTTAGGAAGTGGTTTCCTGTGCCAACATGTTCAAGTATACTTCCCACTTTCTCTTCTATGAGGTTCAGTGTGGTTGGCTTTATGTTGAGGTCTTTGATCCATTTGGAGTTGAGTTTTGTACATGGTGATAGATAGGGGTCTACTTTCATTTTTCTACATGTTGATATCCAGTTATGCCAGCACCACTTGTTAAATATGCTTTCTTTTTCCATTTGATTTTTTTTTTGCTTCCTTGTCAAAGATCAGGTGTTCGAAGATGTGTGGATTGATATCTGGGTCTTCTATTCGGTTCCATTGGTCTTCCTATCTGTTCTCATGCTAATACCAGGCTGTTTTCAGTACTGTAGCTCTGTAGTAGAGTTTGAAGTCAGGGATTGTGATGCCTCCAGATGTTCTTTTATTGTATAGGATTGTTTTAGCTATCCTGAGTTTTTTGCTTTTCCATATGAAGTTGAGTACCATTCTTTTGAGGTCTTTGAAGAATTTTGCTGGGATTTTGATGGGCATTGCATTGAATCTGTAGATTGCTTTTGGTAGGATTGCCATTTTACTATGTTAATTCTGCCTACCCAAGAGCATGGGAGATCTTTGCACTTTCTGGTGTCTTCTTCAATTTCTTTCTTCAAAGATTTAAAGTTCTTGTCATACAAGTCTTCCACTTGTTTGGTTAGAGTTACTCCAAGATATTTTATGCTAGCTGTGGCTATTGTGAAGGGTATTGATTCTCTGATTTCTTCCCCAGCCCTTTTATCATCTGTGTATAGGAGGGCTACTGATTTTTTCCAGTTAATTTTGTATCCTGCTACATTGTTTAAAGTGTTTATGAGTTGTAGACATTCGTGGGAGAATTTTTGGGATCACTTATGTAAACTATCATATCATCAGCAAACAGTGAGAGCTTGACTTCTTCTTTTCCAATTTGTTTCCCCTTGATCTCCTTTTGGTGTCTTATTGCTCTAGCTAGGACCTCAAGAACTATATTGAATAGGTATGGAGAGAATGGACAATCTTGTCTTGTTCCTGATTTCAGTGGAATCGCTGGGAGTTTCTCTCCATTTAGTTTGATGTTGGCTGTTGGCTTGCTGTATATTGCCTTAATTATGTTTAGGTATGTTCCTTGTATCCCTGCTCTCTCCAAGACCTTTATCATGAAGGGATGTTGTATTTTGTCAAAAGCTTTTTCAGTATCTAATGAGATGATCATGTGGTTTTTATTTTTCAGCTTGTTTATATGGTAGATTACGTTGACAGATTTTCACATGTTGAACCATTCCTGCATCTGTGGGATGAAGCTGACTTAGTCTTGGTGGATGATGGTTCTAATATGTTATTGGATTCAATTTGCCAGTATTTTATTTAGTATTTTTGCATCAATGTTCATGAGTGAGATTGGTTTGTAATTCTTTCTTAGTAATGTTCCCTCTGCTTCTATTGTGTGGAATAATTTGAGGAGTATTGGTATTAGTTCTTCTTTGAAAGTCTTGTAGAATTCTGAGCTGAAACCATCTGGTCCTGGGCTTTTTTTGGTTGGGAGACTTTTGATGACTGTTTCTATTTCTTCAGCAGTTATAGTTCTGTTTAATTTGCTTATCTGGTCTTGATTTAATTTTGGTAAGTCATATTTATCCATAAAGTTGTCCATTTCCTTTAAGTTTTCCAATTTTGTGGAGTACAGGTTTTCAAAATATGATCTGATGATTCTCTGTATTTCCTCCGTGTCTGCTGTTATGTCCCCCTTTTCATTTCTGATTTTGTTAATTTGGATATTCTCTCTCTGCCTTTTGGTTAGTTTGGATAATGGTTTGTCTATTTTGTTGATTTTCTTGAAGAACCAGCTCTTTGTCTCATTGATTCTTTGTTTTGTTTTCTTTGTTACTATTTTGTTGATTTCAGCTCTCAATTTGATTGTTTCTTGCCATCTAGTTCTCTTGAGTGAGTTTGCTTCTTTTTGTTCTAAAGTTTTCAAATGTTCTGTTAATTCACTACTGTGGAATTTTTCCAGCTTCTTTATGTAGGCATTTAGTGCTATGAACTTTCTTCTTAACACTGCTTTCATTGTGTCCCATAAATTTGGGTATGTTGTGTGGTCATTTTCATTGAATTTTAGGAAGTGTTTAATTTCCCCCTTTATTTCTTCCTAGACCCATTGATTATTCAGGTGAACATTGTTTAATTTCCATGTATTTGTGGACTTTCTGGAATTAGTATTGCTGTTGAATTCTAGGTTTTTTAAAAACATTTTTATATATATTGTGTTCTGGGAGCCAGATCTCATTATAGATGGGTGTGTGTCATCATGTGGTTGCTGGGAATTGAACTCAGGACCTCTGGAACAGCATTCAATTCTCTTAACCTCTGAGCCATCTCTCCAGCTCTGAATTCTAGTTTTAAGCCATTGTGATCTGATAAGATACATGGGGTTATTCCATTTTTTTTTGTATCTGATGAGGTTTGTTTTGTTACTGAGTATGTGGTCAATTTTTGAGAAGGTTCCATGAGGTGCTGAGAAGAAGATATATTCTTTTCTGTTTGAATGGAATATTCTATAGATGTCTATTAAGTCCATTTGAGTCATAACATCTGTTAGTTCCCTTATTTCTGTATTCATTTTTAATCTACTGACCTGTTCAGTGGTGAGAGTAGAGTGTTGAATATTCCCACTATTAGTGTGTGGAGTTCAATGTATGATTTAAGCTTTAGAAGTGTTTCTTTTACATATGAGGGTGCCCTTGTATTTCGAGCATAGATGTTCAGTATTGAGATTTCCTCTTGATGGATTTTTCCTGTGACTAAAATGAAATGTTCTTTTTTGTCTCTTTTGATTGATTTTAGTTTGAAGTCTATTTTATTATATATTAGGATAGCTATGCCCTCTTGTTTCTTATGTCCATTTGATTGAATTTTTTCCTCCAACCCTTCACTTTGAGGTGATATCTGTCTTTGCGGTTGAGTTGTGTTTTTTGTGTGCAGCAGAAGTATGGATTCTGTTTTCATATTCAGTCTGTTAGCCTGTGCCTTTTTATAGGTGAGTTGAGTCCATTTATATTAAGGGATATTAATAAGCAGTGATTGCTATCTCCTGTTAATTTTGTTTTCATTGTTGGTGATGTTAATTTGTGTGTTTTCCCCTTCTTTGGGGATTTGCTGCTGTGAGATTATCAATTGTCTGTGTTGTTGTTGATGTAGTCAACTTCTTTGCGTTGGAGTTTTCCCTCTAGTACTTTGTGTAGGGGTGGGCTTGTGGCTAGGTATTGGTTAAATCTGGTTTTGTCATGGAATAACTTGTTTTGTCTTTCTATGGTGAATGGAAGTTTTGCTGGGTATAGTAGTCTGGATTGGCATCCGAGGTCTCTTAATATCTGCATAACTCTTGACCATGACGTTCTGGCTTTCATTGTCTCCAATGAGAAGTCAGGTGTAATTCTGATAGGTCTGCCTCTATTTGTTAATTTGCCTTTTTCCTTTGCAGCTCTTAATATTCTTTCTTTACTCTATATGTTTAGTGTTTTGATTATTATGTGGCAAGGGGACTGTTTTTTGATCTAGCCTATTTGGTGTTCTGTATGCTTCTTGTACTTTCATAGGTATAGCTTTCTTTTGGTTGGGAAAGTTTTCTTCTATGATTTTGTTAACTATATATTTCTGTGCCTTTGAGTTGAACTTCTTTTTCTTCTTTTTTACCTATTATTCTTTAGTCTTTTCATGGTGTCCCATATTTCCTGGATATTTTGGGTTAAGCTTTTGTTTGATTTAATGTTTTCTTTGACTGATGAGTATGTTTCATCTATGTATCTTCAGTGCTTGAGATTCTCTCTTCCATCTCTTGTATTCTGCTGTTTATGTTTGCATTTGTGGTTCCTGATCGTTTTATCATGATGTCTGTTTCTATAATTCCCTTGGCTTGTGTTTTCTTTATTGTCTCTATTTCAGTTTTCAAATCTTGAATAGCTTCTTTGATTGCTTTTTCTTGGTTTTCTTTAAGGGATTTGCTGGTATCTTCCAATTTTTTTGTTTGTCTTTTCCTCCATTTCTTTGAGGGAATTTCTCATTTCCTTTTTAAGAGTCTCAAACATTCTCCTGAGGTTATTTTTTAGGTCATTTACTTCATTCTGCTTCATCTGTATTTGGTTGTTCATGTCTTGATGTTGTAAGGTCTCTAGATTTTACTGGTGTCATGTTGCTCTTTGTGGTGTTGTGTGTGTTCTTACCTTGTCTACGCATCTTTTCCTCTAATTGTTATGGTTGGGGCTGTCTGTGACTCTGGTGATTAATCTTCTAGGTGCCAGTGGATCCAAGGCTCAGATGGTTATTCCTCATGGTATAGTCAGTGCCATGGTTTTAGTTACCTCGTTGGTCACTCCATGTTCCTGGAGGCTGCTCAGTGCTCCTGGGGTTTGCTCCACTCCTGTGGAGTTTGCCGTCTCAGCCTGCTCTGGTCTAGGTGTCTGGCTTAGACCTGTCTCTGTAAATGTTCCTGGTCTGGATCTGCTCCTGTGGAAGTCTCTTGCTTGGGGTTGGTCCTGCAAAGGTTTCTGGCTCTGATCTTTTCCCTCAGAGGTCCCAGACTTGTGTGTGCTAGGACCCTCAGAGAACCTTGCTCAGGCCTACTCCCTCAGAGGTCCTAGACTCATGCCCACACCCTCAGAGGTCCTGGCTCAGGCCTAGTTCCTCTGAGGTTCCAGACTCATGCTCAGACCTGCAGGAGTCCTGGCTCAGGTCTAGTTCCTTGGAGGTCCCAGACTTATGCCCAGACCCACAGGGGTCCTGGCTCAGGTCTCATTCTTCAGAGGTCCCAGACTCACACCCAGACCCACAGAAGTCCTGGCTCAGGCCTTGTTCTTTGGAGGTCCCATACTCATGCTGGGACTGCAGTGGTCTTTGGCTCTGGCCCACTTGCTTAGCAGTTGCTTTCCTGTACATGTTCCTGTGGAGTTGGCTGTCTCAGGTATGCTTAGGCCCAGGTCACTGGCTCAGTCCTGCCTCTGCAAATGTGCCTGGTCTGGATCCACTCCTGGTCCCATGGAGCTTGCTGTCTCAGGCCCTCTCTGGCCTAGGTTGCTGACTCAGTCCTGCTCCCGTGGGCTCCCGTGGGCTTCCATGGAACTCACCACCTCAGGCCTATTCCGGCCTAGGTCACTGGCCCAGTCCTGTTTCCGCAAATGTCCCTGGTCTGGATCCACTCCTGCTCCCATGGAGTTCACTGTCCCAGGCCCACTCTGGCCCAGGTTGCTGGCTCAGTCCTGCTCATGTGCAGTTTACTGCCTCAGGCCTTCTCTGGCTCAGGTCACTGGCTCAATCCTGCTCCTGTGGAGTTTGGCCTCCCAGGCCCACTCCAATCCAGGTCACTGGCTCAGTCCTGCTCCTGTGGAGTTCGCTGCCTCAGGCCTGCCCCAAAGTCACTCTTTTGCTTGGGATAGGACCTTACTTTGTGATGGTATTTACTTGCCTAGGAGGCATAGATAGAGACTAAACAGCAGTTGGGGCCTGCGGTCACATAGGAATGGAAACAGAAGCACAAGGGACAAGCAAGAGGCAGAAAGGTGTTTTAGAAACAGATGGAAACAGGTGAGTCCCCAGGGCATGGGACACAGCCAAGAGGAAGCAGCCAGAGTTCCACAGATATTGGGGAGGAGGTTTAGAACATTCTACTTTTTCTTTGTTGGGTTCTGAGGATTGAGCATTGGTCCAGTGCTAAGCATGTGTTATCCTGCTAAACTATACCCTAAGGGTATCTCATGTAGCTCAGGCTGACCTGAAGTTCATTAGGTAAGCAGGAATGACCTTGGATTTTTGATTCTTCTGCTTTCAAAAGGCTGAGATTATAGGTGTGTGGCATCACACCTGTTTTTGTTCTGTGCTGAGGGGGTTGAACCCAGGCTTTCATGCATGCTGGATAAGTACTCCACTAAGTCATGTCTTTAGCCCCATCTAATCTGTTTCAAACACAGAACTGACATTTCCCTTCTGGAGACTTCACTGCCATTTAGATGCAACCGTCAAAAGTGGGTGTCTTATCCTTTTCACAGGGGTTTGGGGGGACACTAGGGTTCAGAGACACAGCTGACATGTTCCTGGTCACATAGCTAGCAGTGAGGACCTTGAACCCAGTGTCACATTTTGAGTTTTGCTACCCGTATGCAAAGTTTCTGAGCTTTCCACACATACCAGAACATGCCAGGAGTCAAGTGAGATGAATTTGATACACCAAGCTTTAGGCCAAGCAGATCTGAGGCAGACTCTTGGCTCCCATACATAGTTGTGTGGCCTCAGGCAAGGGCTTGGCCTCCTTTGACTTCATTCTTCCATTTGTTTCATACTTTGAGGATAAAATAATGAGCAGGCAATGACGATACTGATGGAAGTCATCACGTTTATCATTTCTGAGTGGCTCACATGCCAGATACTGTCCTAAGCACTTCGCTACTATTAATCTGTTTAATTGTTGCAACAAAGCTACTAGAGTCCTCTCATTTTACTGATGAGGAACCAGACCCACAGTGAGGATAAGTAATACTGGACCCTACAGATACCAACTGGGCAGTTACATTCTCTAAGAGAGGAACAGGAAATCTCTCTGGGCTTGAGGAGACCTATAAGGTCTGAAGAAGGCTAGCTTCTGGCCACCTCTGTGCCTTCCATGGGATTACACTGTGTACACTGTGCTTGGGGCCATTGGAGATTGAGGACAGAGACTTGTTTCTTCTGAGTCCTCCCTGTCTTAATTTCCCCCTCCTCTATCTGTGGCGATGCAAATATCATAGAAAATATCTTTTTGTTTTGTTTTGTTTTGTTTTGTTTTTTGAGACAGGGTTTCTCTGTGGCTTTGGAGCCTGTCCTGGAACTAGCTCTGTAGACCAGGCTGATCTCAAACTCACAGAGATCCGCCTGCCTCTGCCGCCCGAGTGCTGGGATTAAAGGCGTGCGCCACCACCGGCTTAGAAAATATCTTTTTTTTTCAAAAAAATAAATAGTCACTTTACCAGGGATCTAAAAGAAATTCCCATATTTTAACTACAGCTCACAGAGACACAAAGACTAAATAAAGTTTAGTCACATACTATGGTTGCTAAAGCATCATAGTTAAATAGTAATATCATATGCTAGAAGATGTTGACACTTTTACAGGATTTCTAAGGATGTTATTGATCATTTAAAAATTTTTTCTTCTCTTTGTTGTATTTATATATATATATATATATTTTTTTTAAGAAATAAATTTTTTTTTCCTTTCTTCCCCTTCTCCCGGTCCCCTCCCACTACCCCCCACCCCTCCTCCCTCCCCCTTCTTCCTTGAAAGAGGGCATGGTGCCCTGCCCTGTTGGAAGTCCAAGGCCCACCCCCATCCCTCCTGGCCTAGGAAGGAGTGCATTCAAAAAGACTCGGTTCTCAAAAAGATAATACATGC
>PVIU01015617.1:0-47661 GCA_004026605.1 Ondatra zibethicus
ATCGTGGGATCTTCTCTGTGCAACAGAGACCGTTACAAAAAACCACAACCAACCAAAATGCACAGTTGTGCAGCCCAGTCCCAACCATCACATATATAAAACAGTTCCCACACATAAGGCTCAGGGAACATTGCAGAAGAGGCAGAAAGATTGTGAGAGCCAGATTGTTTGCCGTGAGACTGTGTCTCCTAGTGACACCGGAAGCTGAACCCAGAGTCTCCCCAACATGACTGCCTAAACATGAGATGAATGAGGACGGCAACAGACACGCTAAGGGGGGGGGGGAGAGCATGACACTATACAAAGAACTACAAGCAACTAAGGAATAGTGAGAGAATGGGAGAAACAGTCTTCCCCAGAGAATGGGACACTAATTGGTTATCCAATACCAAATGGCCACACCCCGAAAACAGACATGAGGAACATTATACAGATTGAGTGTCTTGTATTTATTGTAGGAATATACATGCATGTACATACACATACATGTAACAACAATTTCTTAAAAAAAAAAAAAAGGCCCTGAATTTAAGGAGGGGGGATTCCACTGAAGCATCTAGAGAGAAAAAAGAAAAGGGAATGACTTAATTATATTATAATGTCAAAAATAACAAAATATAACAGTGATACTGTATGTATCCACACAGATAATCTTATTTACATACCCCTGCATTTAGCATACCTTTAATCCCAGCACTCGGGAGGCAGATCTCTGTGAGTTCGAGACCAGCCTGGTCTACAAGAGCTAGTTGCAGGACAGGCTCCAAAGCCACACAGAAACCCTGTCTCAAAAAACCAAAAAAAGCAAAAAAGAGGGATGGGACACAATTCAGTAGAAAAAGGCTTCCCTGCATGTATGAGACCCTGAATATGTACATGTGTACACATGTACACACACACACACACACACACACAAACAAACAAGCAACCTATGTTAGCCAAGGCTAGCTTTGAACTTGTGATCCTCCAGCCTCAAGTGCTGGTGTCACCAATGTGTACCACAGGGCTGGAGAGATGGCTCAACAGTTAAGAGCACCACTGGCTGCTCTTCCAGAGGACCTAGGTTCAATTCCCAGCACCCACATAGCAGCTCTGAAACTCCAGTTCTGGGGGATCTGACACCCTCTTCTGGCCTTCACAGGTACTACATGCATGCAGTACTCAGACATGCATGCAGGCAAAACATCCATACACATAAAAAAAGCTCAAAAAAATAAAAACTGAAAAACTGCTGGGCAGTTGTGGTACATGCCTTTAATCCCAGTACCTGGGAGGCAGAGACAGGCAGATCTCTACAGAGCGAGTTCCAGGATAGGCTCCAAAGCTACAGAAAAACCATGTCTCAAAAAACGACCAACCAACCACTGAAAAACCAACCAAACAAACAAACGCTCACTATAACACCTATCTTAGTAAGCAGTTTTCATGTCTTTAGTTCGTTAGACTTTTGTTGAGTGCTTTTTCATTTTTGTTACCTGTTTACTGAATGCTTCAAATTGCAAAATGATTCTATACAAATGTTTTGCTGCCATCTAATTCTAATAACAATCTAAATCTAATAACAATCTAATACAACCTTACTTGAAAGGCAGGAAGGCTAACAGTCCCTGTCCTCGGTGGGGAAGAAAGAAGAGCAAGTGCTCAGCTGATACTGCTGACTAAAGCAGCACTGCATTTTGTTTAGATGACACATTAGTTCTATGTTCCTAGCCAAGGACAGGATGAAATAGTTGCCCCCCCACCCACACAATCGTTCTGAAGTTAAATGGAGAGTCAGTCACTGTGAAAGGTTTCTGTCCATACGCAGGGGTGGGCTGCTGAGGCAGTGATAGAGCACAGTGAAGTGTGGAATGACTTTCAGACTTGGTCTCACTGAACCGTCTGCACTAGGCAGAATATATACATGGTTTATTCTGTTAACCACTTACATCTGCCTCCCTATGAACCAGGGCCTTCTCAAAGGCCAATTCTAATTTACTTCTGTATCCCTGGGGAATGATGCAGTGCCAGGCACACTGAAGGAGTCTGAAGGGTATTTAGTTTTGGTGGTCTCATCTACTGTAAGGGATTTGAATAACATGTATGCAAATTACTTATAGCCATGCTTTCTGCCCACATCTCTTCCCCCAAGGCAGCATCTCCATTTCACTGTCTAGGGGCCAACACAGGTGTGGTAATCTCTACTTTCCCTGCCTTCTCAGAAACAGCAAACACAACAGCTAGGGGAAGCAGGGGAGGGAGCTTACTCTAGTCTCAAATATCACCTCTGAACAAAGTCTCCCTCGGCACTTTCATTGCAATTTTTTGAAGTTATTTATTGCTTGCCATTTTCCAAAAATAGCAAAACTTTTGTTGATTTTATATCCCTAGTGCTCAAACGGCACCTATGACATAATTAAGCACTCAATAATATTTGTCAAATGACTTTTAAATCTCACGAGCCTACCTAAAAACAACAGCTTTGTAAATGCTGTTTTATTCTGACAAACCATTTTCTATCAGAAAGTATTTCCGAGTGATTTTTTTTTCAATTAATATGTACTCCACTAGAAAAGTAACATAAGGATGTGCTTGTGGACACCAGAAGCCACCATATATGTCAGCTGTCTCCACTTTTACTTTTGGGCAAGGGTTTCTCACTGAAAATTCACTAGCTCAGCAGACCAGCTAGCAAGCTCCAAAAGGCTGTATAGCTCTGCCTCCAACACTGGAATTATAATCACAAGCACCTGCACCCAGGCTGTTTATGTGGGTACTAGGGCTCCAAACTCAGGTCCTCACACTTGAGAGGTAAGCGGTCTTGAGGGTATTTTTAAGGCTGGTTTACAAACGAAACCCTAGGTCCTAGATAAACATCACACAAAAATGTATCACTACCCTGACTTCACAGCAAGCAAAAAGTTAAGTCTATCTATCATTATTCACAGATGCCAGCAAACGAAACAGCAATAAACAACCTTAGTGTTCAATGATAACAAAATTGATGATGATGGTATATCCATATATTATAGCTTCAGATATATACACTAAAGGGTTTTTAAAGATTTTTAAAAATTTGTGTGTGTGTGTGTGTGTGTGTGTGTGTGTGTGTGTATAGCGAGTATGTGAAATGTCTGTAGGTGTCTGAGGAGGTGAGAGGCATCAGACCCCTGAAGCTGGGGTTGTAGGCAGTGGTGAGCCACCTGATGTGGGTGCTGGGAATCCAACTCACGTCCTCTGGAACAGCAGAGAATGTTCTACTGAGCTGTATCTCCAGTCCTAGAAAAGATTTTAATGGGACTTACTGCTACAATGTTGTGATATAATGTTTTAAACATTTAAAATGTGATGTAGTTTAAACATCTATAGAAATGATTTGTTTATAAAAATATATAATAAAGTATTATTAGTACTTGTTTAATGGTGTGAGATGAAAACCACATTTTTCTTTGTTCAACAAATATTTGCTCTACATGGTATCATGCAACTACAAATACACATTAGAGCCATCTAAACAGCAGTCCAGTAGGCTATGACTTTCCTAAGACAACACTGAAGGCTAACCTCTGAGCTAGATATTCAGTATGCTAACCTGATAGCAATGCAACCTTGCGAAGAATGTCCAATGGACACAGATTTTATTGATTCCCCTTCCAAACATGTGAGCATTATTTAAAAAAAGTACCCACTTTTCATTGTCCTAAACACACACACACACAAAAAAATCTAAAGATAGAGCTCGGAACATTTTCTCTAAAGCACTAAGATCTACTGAGCCTCAGGATTCTTTACCAAGCTAAAGATCTCAACATGCATTTCTATTTTTACCCACACATTCTTTGTATTGTCTATAATGCTCCCCATTTCTATTTTTACCTACAATACCTTTTGCGTTGTCTATAACGCTCCCTAGGGTTACAAACATTTTTTAAAGGGATTCTAAAATCCTTATACTCAAATAACTTACTTTTCCCAAAATAAATCTAATTTTCTATTCTTGTTTGATTTCTTTAAAATAACAATATGACTCACAGGGCCACCAAACTTTCTCTTACATTAAAAAAAAATTGCCGATGACTTTATTTTAGAAAGTACCGAGTAAATCCATTTTTAAAACAACATAATAAATGAAGCAATGAATTTTATAGTAAATTAGGAGAACGGCCCAATTTCACTGGGAAGTGATCCTAAAAACAATCATTAATAATCAGCATTTGAAACTTGACACTTTCACACCTTTGACAGGCCTTTTTGAAACTAGTACTGCAAAATCATATTAGGTGCATTGTAACCCTCCAGCAGGTGGCACTCATATTATGAAAGGGGTTTAATAACACAGTAACCCAACTACGGTTCTAGTTTCCTCTTCTTTTTCATGTGTTCACACACATGTACATGCATGCACACACAGACAGACAGACAGACAGACACACACACACACACTTTAGTAGCAATGCTTAGGTACCAGTCATAAGCTCCAAAAGGTCAATGTTCCCCACGGCTACTTGTTACAATACAACACTACATAGGATGCAAAAAATGCAGGTGAGTCCTGACTCAATAGCATTATGATACAAAGTAAGTTACTTAACTCTTAGTCTTGTGGAAGATCAAAGTTATCTACTCATACCACAGTTTCAGAAAGGAATAAGTGAATGTAGAGTGATTAAGTATATAAACTCAATGCTTATAACAAATCAAACTCCTGAAAAGTTATAGTTATTACTCTTAATTACCATTACTTGCAAGAACATTAAGACAAAACAAGAATGCGATGATTTCTGTAGAATGTATAGCATAAGATAAAATCTTGATAAAGGGAGCTGTAGTTGTACATACACGTCTAACTGCTAAGAAGCGTAGGAGCTACATTTGCTGGCTAAGTGTAGCTACCACCTATCCCTCCTCTGTTTTCACATCAAACAGAGACCATCGTCAAAAACACAAATGGACACAATGCAGAGATCAGTGGGACACGAAGAGTCCCAGCAGACAGAACTACACCACAGCTCCTACATCTGTGGCTCAGGGGACATTGCAGACGTGGGGGCAGAAAGATTATAAGAAGCAGAATACCAGGAAGCCCTCTGTGAAACAGTCTTCCCTAGAAATGCTGTACAAGCAAGATCATGAAGTGACAGTATCGACAGGCATTTTAAACTGGAGGGGAAATTCTGTGGGGGTCCTACCTCTAGACAAAGAACAGGCAACTAATGACTGCAGGAAGAATTAGCCTGTCCCGGAACTGAGTCCCCTTATTGGCTTTCCAATGAAGAATGATCATCCCTGAAACCATATACACAAAAACAACAAAAGTGGACTCAGAAGGTTATATTTATATATATTTGACCATACACAAGAGGGGGAAGCGAGAGGACGTGTATAATAACAAAGCAAAAGAGGCTTCCAACTTGGGGGTGGGCATGGGAGAGGTTGGAAGGAGAGTACTGGGAGGAGTTGAAGGGGGGGAAACGGGGGGAAGCAGTGTAGTTCTACTGTAATTTCTTTAAAAAGCTAACCACTCAAGGCAGAAAGAAACACTTGTCAAAAAGAAATAAGTCATGATGGAAAATGGCATAGTACTGCCTCACAAAGTGCCTGAAACACTCCTTAATAGAGTCTATCACAATATTGTGGTTATTTGAAGATGATTTATCTTTCTACACAATAAAAAAAATTGGTTTCTTTTTTCTCTGACTGCAAGTTCTGCACATATTTCCTGAGAGCAATATTAAGTCAAGTGAGATCTAAAATAAATAAGTTTACATCTTCCTCACTGTGGCAGGATATACATTTATTTAATCATAAGTAAGCTTTCATGTAATATATTACATATGAAAATATTGAAAATACCTGTTACAAATGGAACTGTGAATATACAAAGTTAAAATATGAAAATGAAATGAATACAAAAAATGAAGTTTGCCTGGTAAAATCTCCTAATCCTCAGGTGCATTCTAATCCATCCCTCACCTACCCTCCACCCCCTTTGCCTTTCTCTAAAACCCAGTGGTTAGGTGCCCACTTCAGACACTACCACTTCAGACACTACAGGAAATTACAGTACTGTTTACAAATTATACTTAAGGGTTTGGATTAATAACTAACCACTGAACTACCAACACAAATGATTACCGTCTTTTAGACATTCCAAAGGAAATATGATGAACAAGTGAAATCAGACTCAAATTAATCAATCATGCATCCATCATTCCAAAGCACACCACAGACACTTAAACAAAAGTAACAAGGAATGCAATTAAAAGCTTCGAACTAAACACAATCCAGGAAATATCTACTGTATTGTCTCTGTTACACAAAACCACTCTGTTCCAAGTCTGCTAATAAACCTATGTCTGTATTACAAGAAAACAGAGAGGAGTGAGTTTACCCAATGAAGTAATTAATTTAAATTTATTTGTCTTTACACTAAGCATCTACTATGCTTAATCAACAAGTACTAAAAATTATATTTACATGAAGTGTGTGAAGTTTATTACATTTTTGTGTGGTGCTGAAAATATTAACGTCTGTTCAAAGCCAGGGCCTTGCAGGTGCCACCCGAGCATCCTACCACTAAGCTAGATAGTCAAACTGTAATCTTTTCAAAAGAATCAGACTGGCAGATGTGGAGCTTTCATGGAAACACATTAACAATTATTAGATTTAAAACGTTTGAAATCATTAAATTATAATGATGAAAAGTCAGACAAGTGTGGTTGAGCAGCCTTGATCCTAGCCCTTGGGAGACTAAGGCAGGAAGACTTCAAGACACTGTCAGAAAAAAAAAAAGAGAGAAAGGGGAGGTGGAGGGAGGACTGGGGGAAGAAACAAGGAAAAACTCACTGCACTATAATTTTCTTTTCTTTTCTTTTTGGTTTTTTGAGACAGGGTTTCTCTGTGACTTTGGAGCCTGTCCTGGAACTAGCTCTGTAGACCAGGCTGGTCTCAAACTCACAGAGATCCACCTGCCTCTGCCTCCCGAGTGCCGGGATTAAAGGTGTGCGCCACCACCATCCGGCCTGCACTATAATTTTCAATAATTCTGTTGTTAGTGCACTGTTAAAGGAAAACCTGAAATCTGTCTCATGTCAGAAGAGTCACTTACTATGGGACAGAAGAAAAACCAAAATTAAGGGACTATTCTAGTGACACTAATCTTGTAATACTTTGGTTCTGACTCTTCAAAACTTTTCTTAAGGTATAAATATCTCAGCATTTATAAGATTAATATATATTATATTTATTAAACTTTCTGTCATGATATTAAAGGTCCTAGAGAGTAGTAACTAACTCGAGAAAAAGGCTTCCTCTAGGTTTGAGTCTCTATAAGATAACTAGGAATTAAGTGTGTGTACTCTGGATGTACTTAACAAATTGTGGTCCTTTAACCTTTCCAAATCTGCTGCATAGGACACTTAAAATGTTTAAGTTTTCTGCAGTGAACTGTGACCATACCTAACAGCAAACTTAGCAGCAAACTGAAGACGCTAGAAGGATGATGAGACCCCACAACAATTCCTCCCGGATTGTGGTAATAAACTGACAAATGCCACCTAAAGATTAGTTTTGAACGACAAACTCCTCAGGACATTTCAAGGCAGCCAGCTGAGATGGTCTGGCCTTATGCATTACTCTAGCCAGGATTTTAGATAAGCTCTATACTCATTACACAGAGACTGGACAACAAATGATTCAGCCAGCTCTCCCAGGACTTGACCATTATCTCAATTTTCTCAGGGTCCCAAAGAGATGCCATCGGCCTCCAGACAACAGGAAGCACTCTAGAGAACATAACACCCACATTCCAAAGAGATGGGGTGTGTGGTTTTTGGTCATTTGGTGGGTTATTGATGTTCGTCATTGTTTAGGGGGATGGTTACAAGTTGTTATTGGTAACCGCAGGAAAAAAAGCTGAACAAAGGAGATTAGACTCAGGGATTGCATTCAGAAAAGAAAAAGGGGATATAGAAATGATAGACTAAAAGGGTAGATTATTGAATCTACTTTTAAACTAAAAAAGTAACTACTGGAGCTGGAGAGATGGCTCAGTGGTTAAGAGCACTGACTCCTCTTCCAGAGGACCCAGGTTCAATTCCCAGCACCCACATGGCAGCTCACAACTGTCTGAAGATCCAGTTGCAGGGGATCTGACCTTCACACCAGTACACATAAAATAAAGTTAAATAAAACCATTAAAAAAAAGACAAAACCCGGTCTGGAAAAGCCAAAAACAGAAAAAAAAAAGTTATGAAATGTTAAAAAAAAAAAAAGACAGTTTTGAGTTGGTAATTCAAGCTAGGGTAGAAAGTAAATTAGATACAAAACTTTGGACTCACCAAGATAATGACAAATAGATAATGGAGTGTTTTATCTGAATTTGCCAAGTGCAAATGGACTGGACATTGTGAATGTAATTCTTACCTGATAATTATTCTTATTGTATACAGTTTTACTATGTTAAGAGTCAAAACTTTCCCTTTTTATTTAGAAAGGGTGTACATTCTGATATTTTGATCGCATTCTGACAAAGTTTGCTTTGAATAAGAGGGCCTAACTAGCTACTAGTTGACAAAAATTAGCTATAGAGGTTTTGGAGGACTGAGGACAGACAGACAGGAAGTAGTGGGGTGGGGCTTACAGAGGATCTCAGCCCTTTTGGATGGAGGAGCCAAAGAGACAAGTCACTGGTCACTTCTCTGCCACTTCTCTGATCATTCATGTTCTTACCCTGATGTCTGACTCCAGAGTGTTTATTGAAAAAGAATAATTAGATATATGCAACAGTGCACATGTATACACTACAAAGCAAGCTTTCTTTCATTTCTGAGGTTTGATATTTAGCATCTATTCAAAGATGCTTATGTATGTGTGTAGATGTGTGCATGTTGTTTGAATGTTGTGTGCATGTGTGTATGTGTGTGTTGGCTATTACTAGACTCAGCCAATGGCAAGCTTGTAGACCCCATCTGATCTAAGACAGCAAAGACCCATGCTGCCTGATTTGTACAGTTTCTAAAAAAAAAAAAAATCCAAAAAAATGTAATACAAGAGATGGAGAATATAAACAGACATTTCGTAAAAGTAAACATAACTTAAAATAGTAAAAAGATTATGGAATAACACGACTACTTCCACTTAAAACGCAAATTGAAGCCAAAGAGATGGGTTTTTTGTTTGTTTTGGTTTTTGGTTTTTTTTTTTTTTTTTTTTTTTTCGAGACAAGGTTTCTCTGTAGCTTTGGAGCCTGTCCTGGAACTAGCTCTTATAGATCAGGCTGGCCTCGAACTCACAGAGATCTGCCTGCCTCTGCCTCCTGAGTGCTGGGATTAAAGGTGTACGCCACCACCACTCGGCAAGAGATGTGTTTTAATCTTTCAGAACAGGGAAATTTTTTAAAGTTTACACTGTCTAAATGACATCAGGAGGAACTAGATGAAGAAATGCTACAGTAGCGTGACTTAAAACCATTCAAACTACTGAGATAAAACATGAATATTGTTGAGATGGAAAGATCACTAACAAAAGTAACTGTCAAAGTAAAACTAGATATACAATCTTTCTGGAATTTCTTTAACCTTTATGAAAACTTCAAAAAGGCTGTAAGAAGCTTTTACATTCGCTACTTTCGTGCTGAAGGAAAAGAAAAACACAGATTTTGACTTTTCCATGTTATGGGCTGGTGAGTTGGCTCAGGGGGTAAAGTGCTCCCTGATGAGCGGAGCTCAGCCCATGGGACCCCCATGGTGGAAGGGGAGGACAGACTCCTGGAGGCTGCCCCTCAGACCTCCAAACACACATGCCATACCACTTTTGAATCTCTACAACACACAACAAATGAGTGAATGTAGAAAGTTAAATATTTAAATTTTCTAGATTGAGAACAGACAATCTTAAAAAGCTAGGAGAAATTCCTATTATACTATCAGATTCTATTGGAGGTATTTAGAAACCAAAAGGAATAGCTTTCACTACTGAAAATTTAAACTCCACAGACAGATTATCATGTCTGTTCTTGTTCACTGTTACTTGCTGCACCAGCAGGGCCAGGCATGTGTGAGAATGCAAATACTTTTTAAACTAAACTGAAGAAGAAACAAGGGCAGAATGCAACACAAGCTAGGCTGCCTCTACAGTTAGGGACGAAGAGAAGCCACCAGGCCATGGCTAGAGGGCTACTGAAGGCTCTGCAACGTTCTGTGTCACTCTGCTTTGTTACAACATGTGGGGCAACAACGTTTTAAAAATAAGGGAACAAGAGAATATATGGGGGGGAATGAACGTCTACGCAAATTTCACACAACTCTTCCCTAATTATGTGCTTACTTTAGCCCAAATTAATGTGTAATTGGTTGAAGATTTTAAATTTTAACAGTATGAATTTTTAAAAAATCAAGTAGCACAGGACTATGATAGAATGACCTCCTATGCAAATGAGCATGACAATATAGCTAGTAATCCCCAGCATGTCTTCCTAGCTTCCTCTTCCTTTACTTCTAAATTCACAAAACATTAAAACAACAACAACAAACAACAACAATGTCCCTTAGAGTTGTAGCAAAAAGATACAGTGGGACGAAAACTAAGAAAGAGGCAGGAAGGTGTTTTAAACAAAGGGCTACCGGCACAATTTCAGCTCTTTTTAAAATGGTGACTTTCTTGGGGGGTGGGGGAATGGTGACTTGGTGAGATGACACCACTAAAAACAAAAACCCTCAGGACCTCACACAAATACAGCTCAAAGCACCTTAGTTCTAAGTCTCTAGCGCCTAATGAAGCTAACTAAGCATGTGTTAAGCTTTCATCAAGCTTCAGAACAGCAGGGCTGTATCAGCAGTTCCTCTGAACCTAAAACCATCCCTGCCCTGATCCCAGCGCTGTCGCTGGCGGCTTCCTGTCTGCTGCAGTCCGTGCACCTCCTACACAGGCTCTTCTATCAACCCACAAACATTTCCAAGCTGTAGTTCAAGCCTTTGTGGAGGCTCTGCCCTGCATACCTTCACCTCCCTGGTCCATCTCCATCCTCTCTCAATTACAAGGGGCAGCACTTTCACCAGCACTCCACTGTGCCCCTTACTTCCATCAGACTTGTGACAGCTAATGGATTCCGTGACTTGCTTGGCTCTCTAGCTAAACTGCCACCTAAGATCTGGAATCCTTTTAAAAATTCATACTAATATACTCTGGAGTCTGGAACTAAACAAGTATCAGAGACTAAAAGCAAAGTGAAATACAAAAGACCTCTGCCACAAAGTTTAGAAATTCAAAATTTTACCTACCCACCTAAATACTCTAATGAGGCTTCTGTTAGGTTCAAAGTGAGCCCTAAAATAGCAGTGCTGTTGACAATGTCCTAAACGGCAGTCTGGGTTCTTCAAGCGGGACTGATATGATACCCCGGAGGCCTGCTGTCCAGTAAACCAAAACCTAAACTCAGCATTGCTCAGAAATCCCATGAAGTGGTTTCTGTTGGTCAGGAAAAGCCATCACTTCCGTTATCCACCTCAAATGGTCACCCACCTTGGACAAAAGGCATGTAGTTCCTGATTACCACAAACAGCCCCATACTAACACCTAGACCGTGATGGCCCACAGCCCTCCTCCTGCAACTACCTGTTTCCTGTTCCCATAAGACTGATAGCACGTTCCCCACCACTGGGACTCCCTGAATAAACTGTCTTTCTATCCAGAGTGGTCCAGTGGTGTCACCGTGCCCTCACAACCTTAACAGCTTTTCCAGTAACTCAAGATACCTGCCAGAGCTGCTGAATCTGAACACAGAGATAAGCAATCAAAAACCAAGACTGCTACTGAGCAGGATATTAAAAGTTCAAAGTTAGCCGGGCAGGCGGTGGTGGTGCACGCCTTTAATCCCAGCACCCGGGAGGCAGAGGCAGGCGGATCTCTGTGAGTTCAAGGCCAGCCTGGTCTACAGAGTGAGTTCCAGGACAGGCTCCAAAGCCGCAGAGAAACCCTGTCTCGAAAAATCAAAAAAAAAAAAAAAAAAAAAAGGTTAAAAGTCAATCTCAGCTACACACAAGTTTGGGAATGGCCTAAGCTGTATGTTACTGTCTCCACAATAAAAGTATCTGCTCTTGTATAAAAGATGCAAGATGTCTTCCTCATAGGCAAATATGATTAAAAATGTAATTCTAAATCTGGGTATAGTGGTACATGTTTTTAATTCGAACACTTTAAAGGCAAAGACAAGTGGATCTCTAGGGATTCAAGGGCAACCTGTTCTACAAAGAGAGTTCCTGGTACAGCCAGGACTATAGACCTTGTCATTGGATGGATGGTCAGATGGATGAATGACATACAGACAGATAGATAGATGAATGGAGTACAATTCAACATAGAGGAATGTGTTTCAATTATATTATTACATTTCCACTAGTCTTGGTTTCACAGGTTTTCTTTCTTCTTAATGATTATTTTGTTTATTGGCCTGCATTAGTTTATACGCACCATGTGCATGTAGGAGCACAGAAGAGGGCATTGTTCCCAGGAGCTCTAGCAATAGGCAGTTATATGCTACTATGTGGGTACTGGGAATAAAACACAGGTTCTCTGCAAAAGCAGCAAGTGCTCTTAACCACTGAGCTATCTCTCCTTTCTATAGCCATAAAAATGATGTTGCAATTTTAAATAGGATGATGAAATTTATATTAGAGATCATAAATCTTTCATCTACTTAGCATGAGTCATTTTTACTTAACAGTATGCCTAATATTACTGATTCAGGCACACAGAAGGTTTAAAGCATTTTAAAGTTACAAAAGTCATGTATGTTCAAATACAAGACCAACCTCCCCCGCAGCCCCCCTCACACACACACGAAAAACATGCAAATCATCTGTAAGGCAACTAACCAGAAAGTATTTTGGTACATACCTTCTAATTTTGTTTCTACTGACATATACATTTCACAATAATAACAATCACCATGACCATAAAAGAGATGACATTTACTGTATTTTATATAATATCACATAATAACATAAATGTTACACAATTGCATAAACATTATATATTATTATATCATACATTTATTGATTAATAATAAAAATAATAATTATAATTAATAAATAATAATTAACAGTTATAATAAGAAAGCATTATGATTTAAGTTTATTGCTATAGTGAATATTAATTAATTATAAACATATGGATATACAGGCAATATATAATTGTGTATTATATTTATTATATTTTAATAAATAAATGATCCTGTGCTAAACCACACAGGTACATTATTTCATTTAATCTTGAAAACAACCCAAGGTAGACTTGAATTATTTGGGTTTGCTTTTTTTAGTTGTGTATTCACTTTGCAACACAAAGGTCCTTTTCTTGTTTTTAATACATCTTATGCCATGAATTCCAAAAGCATAGATCCATCAGCTAGGATCCTTTCCATTGATTCTCATCAAACTTGTTTTTCTCAGGTTGTGAGACTGGTTTTGCTGAAGTCAGAGTCTCTCTGGTGCTTCTCTGATAAATTCCCTTCCTGTCTTGGAAGTCAACCTTGCTCTTAGAGTGCAATGCCAACAACACCCTGGGTACCACAGCAGATGGGTGCTCCAGTTCTACCACGCTGATGTTCATGTAGCAACCCTTAAACACACACTTCCCTGATGTCTACAGCATCACCATTCTACATTCACATCTGGAGCCAGTGGAACAGTTTCCCTTTTTCTAAATGACCTAAAGAACACCGCAGGCGCCTTTACTCTTTCTCATGTCCACTGTCATTCTGGTAAATCACGGGGGGAAAATTCCACTGGAGGAGGGTGAGGGTGTTGCATGTTGAAGCCAGAGGTTAAACTCAGATGATGCTCTTTGGGGTAGAAAGGCACTACTTTTAGGTGTCTCTCATAGTAGAAAAACTGCAGAAGCTAAAAGGTAAAGTACCTCACACAAAGTCACACAGCTAACAGCAAACTGAAAGGCAAAGTAATTCCCTCTTCCTTCCTAGTCCCTCACCACACACCCTCTAATGGGGGTCACCAAAAGCCCTCGCTGCTTATACTAGATAAAAACTCTCCTCCTGAGCCATATCCTCACTCTAAACAAAGTCTTCTGATGCCTTAGCTCCAGATTCCACTTATCAATATACATACACATAAAACATAATACTTTTCAACATTTTCAACCCCCCCAAATTGTAACAAGTCCTTTTTACATAATGTAAACAAATGTTTGTTCAATAACCATCCACTTTAGTCAATAGTTTTAATGGCTGCCCCAGTATTCCACTGCCTGGGCATAAAAGATGGTTTTAAATAGTACATTTGTGTTGCTCTGATTATTACATGTTTAATGTCATAAGCATTATAATGAATACCTTTATATATTTGTCTAACTCTTTAATATAAAAACATACAGAAGAAGACCCTGTTTTCAAGTTGTAGGTAATTATTTAATTTCTACCTACACTGTGAGACTTAAAAGTGGTTGCAAACTCGAGGCTTCATTGTTGGACAGCAACAGGTGCTTACCTCACCACAGGGAGTTCCAACAGGCAGTACTGGTTTAGAACAGTGGTTCTCAACCTCCCTAATGCTGTGACCCTTTTACCGGCCTTCATGTTGTGGGGACCTCCAACCATAAAATTACTTTCATTGCTCCTTCATAACTGTGATTTTCCTACTGTTACAAATCATAATGTAAAATCTTTATTTTCTGATTATTTAGGAGATCCCCATGAAAGGGTCATTTAACAATTCCCCAAGGGGTCATGACCCACAGGTTGAGAACCACTAGTTTAGACTGGGCTAGTTCATGCATTTTTGACCAGGGCAAAGATTTTCCATCTGTTCTGAAGCTGTCCACTCTTGAGTGTGCCTCCTGGTGACTCTATCTGCAGCATGCAGGATTTAAGTCTGAGCACTGGCTCCCTCCTGTTTTATTCCCCTGAGGTCAGAAGACAGTGGGGACATTACCTAGCGACATCACTGTTCCTGCTGTATCCAACCCCATCACCCTATCTGCATATATTTGTAAGGGTTCATGGAGAGCAGGTTTCTGACCAACCTTCTAAGAAAGTTTTCCTTCACTAGCAACATGATGACACTGCCAATATGATCTCTCATTTAAAGGGTAATACAAAATGTTCACATTCTACCATTTTACTGCTTTAACAAAGAAACCACTAACATGGTACAAGATGAATCACCACCTTGGACTCCAGAAACTGGGCTGAGATAGTCAGTAGATAAAGCACTGTAGCTCACAAGCTCAATCATCCAGAACCCACATTAGGGTGAAGAGAACTGATCCACAGAAACTGCGTTCTACCGGCACAGGTGCATCCTACAAGCACATGGCACACACACAACAACAATAATGAAGAAAATAAATTTATTAGGTTAAAGTTTCTAAATTCTACATATAATTAGAATAGACTTAAGTGCTGGTTGGTGGTGGTACATGCCTTTAATCCCAGCACTCAGGAGGCAGAGAGAGGCAGGAAGATTTCTGTTAAGTTTGAGGCCAGCCTGGTCTACAGAGTTTCAGGACAGCCAGAGCTGTTACACAGAGAAACCCTGTGTCGAACACTAAAGTCAGTCTTAAATAACAGCACGGTACTGCAACTGGTTCTCTACTCTTCTATTCTGAATCTGCCTAAGAAAGGCAGTTAGAAAAGCTTTGCCTTGTGAAAAAAGTAAAACGTAGAGTGAGAAGCAGCAAATTTACAGATTCATCATGTATAAAGGCAACTAGACACTACCCAGGATCGTCCATATTAGAAATTTACAGATTCATCATGTATAAAGGCAACTAGACACTACCCAGGATCGTCCATATTAGAAATTTACAGATTCATCATGTATAAAGGCGACTAGACATTACCCAGGATCATCCATATTAGAAATTCAATTTCTTAGGGGAAAAACAAAGTGGTTTTTCTAATTATCTATAGAAGATAAATAAGTAACAACCCAGGGATTCTATCCAATCTACAATTCAGATTTTTGGGTTGGTGGGGGGGGTGGATAGGGAGGTGTTGTTTTGAGACAAGGCCTCTCTACAGAGCACTGGCTGTCCTGAAACTTACTATGTAGACCAGGCTGGCTCAATCCACAACTCTAAATCTAGTTCACAATCATGGCAGAAAGCTTACTTTAAGTAACTACCATATTCTTGAAATTTCTACATATGCCAAGTACTGATACAGATACATGGCAGAGTCTGACCAAAAACAATATCCAAGAGAAAACATCTTACAACCACTCCATCCATTTGTTGGTGATATATTCCAAGAAAGATATCAGATGCCACCGTTTTCCACAGATGATTTGTGTTTGACATTAGAAATTTATCATTAGGGAATAAAGTCTCTAGCATTAATTCTAATTTCAATATTCTGATCAACACCTTTTGAGAAGAACACTGTAACCAGAGAAAGCATAAATAATACAAAAGCAGTAACTTTTAAATAATTAGCTTGAGGCCATCTCAACAGTTTATTATGTGAGTCTTTCCGTCACTCTGGCTAAGTACCAAAGCTTACAAGAGCTCTGCTCTGGCTTATCAGCAATGCACATGAGAATGCACTGAGACTATTGTGCCCATCATGGTCAGCCCTGACTCAACTGTCCAGGGCAGAAGCCAACCGTGCTGGAACGACTCTCAGCAGTGGCACTAGGGCAGTCAGTCAAAAGTCTAGATGAAAATAAAATAATGCCTGTCTGGTCCATTTGAACTACTGTCTACAACAAATTACCACAGACTAGGTGGTCTAACAAATTTATTTCACACAGTTCTGAAAGCTGGCAATTCCGAAATCAATGTGCCAGCAGATTCAGTGGCTGTGACAGCCTTCCTGTCTCACGGTAATGTCTTGTGATGAAAGAAGCAAGAAAGAAGCAAGGGTCTCTCACGAAGACACTAACTGCGTATTACTATAGGGGTTAGGATTCCAAAGTGAAAACAATCATGGAGACACAAATATTCAAACCACGACATCACTATAATAATCAGAGGGTTCTGGTCCTTGACACTGTAGGCCCCATGTCCTTGCTGGTTTCAACCACTGCACAAATAATGGGGTGGGGTGGGGGTGCTGTATGTGCCACAACTCATCTAACCATTTACAAGTGTTAGATATCCATAATAATGCTTTCAAAAACAAGAAAAGCTGTACAGTAAATGAATCACTTTATAAAAAGAAGATTCCAATTCATATTGGAGGTGATATGGGATTTCCCTCTGTATGCTATGATTACCATTAATGAATAAAGAACTGCTTTGGAGCTGGGTGATAGTGGTGCACACCTTTAATCCCAGCACTTAGGAGGCAGAGGCAGGCAGATCTCTGTGAGTTCAAGGCCAGCCTGGTCTACAAGAGCTAGCTCCAGGACAGGCTCCAAAAGCTACAGAGAAACCCTGTCTTGAAAAACCAAAAAAGAAAGAGAGAGAGAGAGAGAGAGAGAGAGAGAGAGAGAGAGAGAGAGAGAAACTGCTTTGGACCTATAGCAAGGCAAAACTTAGTTAGGCAGGGAAAACTAAACTGAATGCTGGGAGAAAGAAGGGCGGAATCAAGAAGTCATGAAGCCACCACCAGAGACAAGACACTTGGAACTTTACCAGGTAAAAGCCACTGCCACATGGCGATACACAGATTAATGAAAATGGGTTAAATTAAGATGTAAGAGTTAGTCAATAAGAAGTTAGAGCTAATGGGCCAAGCAGTGATTTAAATATATGGTTTCTGTGTGATTATTTTGGGGCTAAGCAGCCGGGAACCAACAAGCAGCCTCCCTCCCTACAACATGAAGGTGCAGTTCAGAAGGAAAATGCTTACTTGCCTTGCATGTATGAGGTCCTGGGTTCTCTTCCTGGCCCACAAAAAAATAAGAAATAAATTCAAGTATATGAGAAGCCAAAATCCTACGCTAAATAAGCCTAATGGGAGATGATATGTACACTACAGTCATTTGGAGACTATGTTGTGATAACAATACTAATGTCTGAATGCTCATATGTTAACAGTAGACAGTCATTGAGTATCAGCTATTCTCTATTGAGAAGAATAAAGTAATGAACTGTTTATTTCTTAGTCATGCTGTCAGCATCCTCGCTAATTACAAGCTATGTAATGGCATAATGACAATGGGTCACCTAAGTGACTGTGGACCTCTCAGATTAAAACAAAGCTGAGGTCTTCTCAGCACCCAGTAAC
This sequence comes from Ondatra zibethicus, assembly GCA_004026605.1. Classification (NCBI taxonomy): domain Eukaryota; kingdom Metazoa; phylum Chordata; class Mammalia; order Rodentia; family Cricetidae; genus Ondatra; species Ondatra zibethicus. Next base: position 18,167 of record PVIU01015617.1, read on the forward strand.
ATCTTAGCCATGACAGCACCACAGCATAGGCTATTGCTGACTGGTTTGTAGTGATGCTGGTGTAAATGAACCCAGTGCACTGACATTCATATAAAAGCATAACATTAAATCGTCTACAGTGTGCAGCATTTAGAATGACAGTAAGCAGCTGTTATTGGTTTCAGTTTAGGAAGTGCTGAATTCAACAAGTTTCTTGACTGTACAGATTGCAAGGCTTCTTGCGGGCTGTGTACATTTCAAACCCCAAGAGACAGTAAGAAACCTTACCTAATGTACCTTTGTGGTAGACGCCTCCCTTCGTCCAAATAAGAACATCCACGTGTCCTATAAACCCTTCCAGTTCTAGCATTCTGTGGAACCTACTTGCAAAAGAAATGTGACTCTCAAGATAACCTATCTTCTTATATTCAAAAGACATTCACTGGATAAAACTAGACTGCAAATACCAAATAATATCTGACCTTGAGAAGTAGCTGACCTGTATGGATCTATATTATTAACATTTATAGAAAGCCTCGTCTTGACACCTTCAGGAATATAACCATTACCACCTTATTGTTACAGACCATCACCACCCATCCTAAAACAAGCATTATACCCAAGGCAAGTGGCACACAGCCCCAATCCCAGCACACAATAGGCAGAGGCAGCAGATCACAATAAAGACCCCTATTCTATAAAAAGCTAGTCATAAAGTCCACACATTCTACTTATGGAAACTAAGAACCATGGATCGTATGGTGTGGGTATGTGGTTTGTACCCTCAAGAGTTCATGTGTTGGAAGTACAGTCCTTAGTGGGGCAATGACCTAGTAGATGAGAAGTTGCCAGGTCAATGGAAGCATGTCAGTGAAAGGGTTACGGTGGCTCCTGGGGAGTCCTGAGTTAACACATATGAGAAGCCACACCCCTTGGTTACTCTCTGGTTTCCAACTGGCAATGTGATAGCTTGCTCCTACCTGAAATATATACCTTGATACTGTATGAACTTGTCCCCTCACAAGGAGAGATCAACAGGGTCACCTGATCTTAGATGTTCCACCTCCAAAACTATAGTGATCTGAAAGAAAATGGCCCTCAAAGGGAGTGGCACTATTAGGAGACGTGGCTTTGTTTGAATAGGTGTGGCCTTGATGGAGGAAGTGTGTCACTGTGGGGGTGAGCTCTGAGATCTCCTTTGCTCAAACTACACTCAGTGTGGTAGACAGTTCACTTCCTGTTGCCTGTAGATCAAGATATAGGACTCTCAGCTCCTTCTCCAGCACCATGTCTGCCTGTACGCTGCCATTTCTGCCATATGATAATGAACTAAACCTCTCAACTGTAAGCCAGTGGCTCCAATTAAATGATTTCCTGCATAAGAGTTGCTGTGGTCATGGTGTCTCTTCACAGAAATAGAAACCCTAAGTAAGACAAAAACTAAGACCAAAATAAATCCCTTTATAAAGTTAACCAACCTCAGATGTTTTTTAGTGTAACAAAAAATGAACTAACACAGAGGACAACCTTTAAGTTCAAGCACTTTATCAAACCTCGATTTTAAAATCATGCCAAGCTTTTCCATGGCAGAACAGGTCATTCGGGAAAGCTGTGTTTTCCCTCTACTATCATCACTTGTATTTTGGCTTAGAAGAAACGATTTTCTTATTTCCTTAAAGCAGGGTTGATAATTTACAGTGACAGCAATAAAGGGTAGCATTTTAATTGAAAAGCAGATGAGTTTTTTTAGGTGGCTGTTTCTCAGGAAACTTGTTAGCATAGTGCGTGACTTCTAGTTCTTACTTTGGTTTTTGTTTTTTGGTTTTTTGTTTTTTTTTTTGGTTTTCTTTTGGGGGAGGTTCTGAGGCCCTCCAGTGTTTCAACTATCAATGACCACATGAACAGAACATGGACTCAACTCATGTGAGAGCCTGTTAGTTTTTGTTTATGTGGACTGTGGTGTTTTGCTCTCTATTAAGTACTAGAATATTCCCTTTCTATTGTTTAGGAAGGGATTAACAAAGATCAGTCAAGTAACAGTACATCGGTTACAAATGGTAATCATTTATTCTACAAACTAGGACACCACATACAATAAGTATTCTTTTAAAACTAGTTTTAAAAAGAACAATCAATCTCTGTGAGTTCAAGGCCAGCCTGGTCTACAAAAGCTAGTTCCAGGACAGGCCTCAAAAGCTACTGAGAAACCCTGTCTCGAAAAAAACAAAAACAAAAAAAGAACAACCAAAACAGAACCACAATAAAAGACCTTACCTAACTGCATCACAGACCCAAAGCCACAGAAACAGCCTCTTTAGCAATACTATTCAGAAGCACTCCAGTTTGCTTTCCTTAGTGTGATTAAACACTCTGAGCAAAGCAGCGTGGGGGAAGGTCACCTGGCTCATACTTCCAGGTCACAGCCTAAGGGAAGTCAGGAAGGAGCTCAAGCAAGAACTATAGGAAAAATCACACAGACATAAATACAACTCTCCAGCCTGCTGCCAGGCCCATATTCCACTACCTTTCTTACACAGTCTAGGCCCACCTACAGCGTAGGTACCTCCCACAACGGACCAGCCTCTCCTAGATTAATTAGCAATCAAGAAAACATCACACAGACATCCCTATAGGTCAATCTGATAGAGACAATTCTTCAATTGAGGCTTCTTCTTGCCAGGTGTGTCAAGGTGACAACCAAAATTAGCAATTGTGAGCTCATCCCTTCACGACTTGATACACAAGTACATCACTGCTAAACATCAACCCCTAAGCTTCCCTTTACCCACTCCAGTATCTGGAAATATAAAGTGAAAAAGAAGAATCGCAGATCAACAAGCACCTGGTATGAAAGAGGAAAAAAACCAAACAACCCACGAGTGACCATATGGACTTGCCTCAAGGATGCTGAGGGACAACCAATGTGTGTACTGCAGAGTTCTGAGTCTCCAAGGCTAAGATTCTGCAGCTACACAGTAACCTAATTGTGTCTGCAGTTTGAGATTAACCCAGTGGCTATATTTAGGACAAGCTGGCAGAGAGGCAAGCAGAACAGAACATTACTGCTAAAAGTTAGGCAAAAAAAAAAAGATACTAAGGATTTAGACCGAGGCAACAGAAGCAAAAGTGAACCAACCAGGCTTGATGGCACATACCTGTAATTGCAGCACTCAGGAGCTGAGACAGGAATAGTCATACAAGCTCAAGGGCACCCTGGACTACAGTAAGAGTTGGAGGCGAGCCTGGGCTACATACTGAGACCTTTTTTCAAAAGCATTTTTTTAAAGTAAAAATGAAACAGAAGTTGAAAAGCATTTTGAAATAAAATTATGATAAATTAAAATTAAGGATAAATCTTGAACATGAAAGAGCTCATCTAAACTGACTGCAAAAGCAGGAGGTACTTAGGACCTTTGTTTCTGTGCCTAGAGTCTAAAACTAACACACAAATAGAAAATAAAACGCACACTACCACTCAGAATTATAAGTGACACAGTTAAGGGGCCGACAGCAGCCAGAGGAGGACTTGTCATGACCCTGTGAGCAGAGGGGAGGACGCCAAGGAGAAAGGCTCTTCAACCGATCCCTCCCTACCAGGTAAGGCCCACTGGGACAGAGCATTTCTGTGTTTTTCTCTGATACACATTGAGTATGTGAAATCTGCTAAATGAACCGATTACTGAAGGATATTAAATACTACCTTCCTAAAATCTAATTTCTGCTAGCTTCAAAGGATTTCTTTGAATCTGATGCTTTGAAAACTCACACAGCATCAAGTAAAAAGACCCAAACTAGAAAATATGGAATTAGGTTTGCTTTTGAAATGCTGAAAACCTCAGAAGTCTGAGTTAACAAAACACTAAATCAAATTTAGAGAAGAAAACTAGAGAAAATACCAGATTAATGTTATTAATACTTCTTAGAAAAAGAATCAAATAATGAGATGCATGAGCATTACTAAAGGCAGACGGTGGGAAGCAACTTCACCTGCACCCTGAGCGCATCAGTAGACCTTCCCTCCCGACTCAACCTAGCCAAACCACACAAAATCCCGGGCAGCCAAGGAGCTGGGAAAACTCTCAAAGGACCACTTGGGCACAGACGGCTACCACAGTCTCAAGCACATCTGAGCATAGGCAACGAGCACCTTAAACTAGACTTCTATTATTAAAACTCGGGGTGCTTGAGGAGTTTGAGTGTGGCTGTAAGTAAATCTTTTTTTTTTCATTCTTAAAAAAAATAAACTTTTGCGTAAGAATAAAACACAGAGAGTGGCAGTGGTGGTGCACACCTTTAATCCCAGCACTCAAGGCCAGCTCGGTCGGTAGAGCAAGTTACAGAACAGCCAGGGCTACACAGAGAAACCGTGTCTCAAAAATCAGAAAGAAGGGGAAAAGGGAGGAGGGAGGAGAGGGCAGGGGGAGGAGCAGGGGAGGAGGACGAAGAGACACGATAAAATTAATGTAAAAATCTTTCATTAATTTTTGTTAATCTAATAATCCTTTCCTTTATCTCTTGAGAGATACAGACTAAACTCCTAAACAACCGCATTCTGATGGCTTAGTTTTCTAAATAAACTCAGAAAGCACTTCTCTTTCTCCACATTAACTTGTAAAAAGATGCAATGTTTGCCAAAAGAAACTGGTAGGATATTGCTATGGGAACCCATTTTAGTATCATTTTGAAATACCAGTAGCTTCAAAGAACAGTTAGTGACTCCATCTGACTGAGAAAAAGATAATCCTAGTATTTCACAATGCAGCCAAGATAATCATGTTAGAATCATGAAGCAGTATTGCTTCACATGTTCTTTCTTTACTTGGGAAACAAAGTATAAGAGATATTTTATAAGATAACAGCAGTACATAGCAAAGATAAACTATGCCAGTTGTCTTGAGTAGTATATCAGATGCTCTGCCCAGGGACAAAGGACCAAAGCACCTGTCTTCCAGTCCAGGGATACTTCTGTATCCAGTCTCACACTGGAGCAAAGGGGAGAGGGACTGATTATATAGGAACTATTAACAGGAAAGGTCTGGAAATGTCCCAGGCCTAATTTAAATACCCTGCGGGAGGGAAGAGGTGTCCAAGTCGGTATGCTGGTTAGTTTTATGTCAAATTGACACAAGACAGTCATTTGGAAAAAGGGAACCTCAATTGAAAATATGTCCCACCCAGACTGGCTGTGGGCAAGCCTGTGAATCATTTTCTTGATTGATGATTGATGTGGAAGGGCCCAGCTCACTGTGGGCATTCCCACCCTTGGGTTTGTGGTCCTGGGTACCATAAGAAAGCAAGCCAGTAAGCAGAACCCCTCCATGGCCTCTACATCAGCTCCTGCCTCCAGATTCCTGTGCTGCTTGAGTTCCAATCCTGGCTGCCTTTAATGATAGACTGTGACAGAAGTGTAAATGAAATAAACCCTTTCTTCCCAAGTTTTTTTCTTGATGTGGTTTTTTACCTTTTATTTATTTATTTATTTATTTATTTATTTATTTATTTATTTATTTATTTATTTGAGACAGGGTTTCTCTGTGTAACAGAGTCCTGGCTGTCCTGAAACTCACTCTATAGACCAGGCTACCCTCAAACTCAAGAGAGCCACCTGCCTCTGCCTCCTGAGTGCTGGGTTTAAAGGCATGTGCCGCCACCACCTGGAAAAACAAACAAAAACTATTTAAAATAAAAAAGAAATCAGAGCTTTCAAAAAGTAGAAGCATTAATATCCGATAAGAAAAAGGTTCCACTCTCTTCTTCCTCTTTATCTTTCTCTGTGTCTCTCTCTCCTCTTCTGCGGCTCCTGTCCTCAGAGGCTGTCTCTTTCCTCCCCTCCCCCTTTTCCATTCCTTTTCTCTCAATAAAACCTCCCATGTTAAAACAAAAAAAAAAAAAAAAGTTTCAAGCCAGGCAGTGGTGGCACATGCCTTTAATCCCAGCACTCGGGAGGCAGAAGCAGGCGAATCTTTGTGAGTTCGAGGCCAGCCTGGTCTATAAGAGCTAGTTCCAGGACAGGCTCCAAAGCCACAGAGAAACACTGTCTCGAAAAACCAAAAAAAGAAAAAACGAAAAAAGTTCCATCATAAATAATCAAGAAATCCACAATAGGGATATTTTTTAACATACCACATCGGTAGTAATATTAAGTGTTTTCAATGGAGTAAAGTAGCGGAACTGTTATGTAGCACTAGTAAACTGTAAATTATACTGTATCGCTGAGTAAAACAGTTTGTTTATCTAGAATGATATAGGTCTGTTATTCTTTACCTCTGGATCTAGAGCTTTTGAAGTGTGTGTGTGTGTGTGTGTGTATGTGTGAAAGAGAGAGAGAGAGAGAGCGTGTGTGTGTGCACGTGCGCCTGCATGCATGCGCTTTTGAGTCACTGTTTATCAGTGTTGTAATAAAATAATTTATGTATTACTTAATATTAATTTGTGAGTGTCACAGTTCAATAGATTATGAAAAAAATGCAAATTTTACCCAAATTCTTATATTGAATTTAAACATCTGTAAAAGCTTATTATTATACTACAAATAGTTTGATCCTATAATTGATTCTTAAATTTAGTTATTTTCTCTTGTTATTTATGCACTTGTTCTCATAGTTTTTCTTTCCATTTATTTTTTAAAAAAGAAAGCCCTTCTATATATAACTATAACTCTTCAGAACCTTGCGGTAAATATTCTTTGATCTATAGCAAAATTACTGCAATGAGTGGGCTTATTTCCTCCATGTCTCAGCCTCACTCTGGAGTCTGAATAGCTTGCTCTTTGTGGCAAATTTATTTCAGACGTATCTAGTAGTCTTTCTTTCTCATAGGATTATAGATCTGTTTGCTATAAACAAAAATAGATGTTCTTCCTAACTTAGATCCTAGCACTGGGGAGACAGGCAGGTGGGTCTCTGAGATATACCATACAGTACCAAGTGTTCCCAGGTCTTCCACTCACTGCACACTGTCTAGCTATAGTCCCTGTATTGATTCCCATCTACTAAAGGAGAAAGCTTCTCTGAAGGGGGCTGAGCAAGACACTGATTTATGAATATCGCAGAATGTCATTAGGAATCATTTTGTTGGTGTGTTTCTTTAACAGAACAGTAGTAATTGGTTTTCCCCTAGGTCCACAGCCTATCTAGTCTCAGGCTCTTGACCACCAGAGCAGTGTTAGGGATGGGTTCCATCTCATGGATTAGGCCTTAAATTCAATCAGACAGTGGTTGGTTACTCCTTCTCACCTTGTGTCACTAGTGCACTGGTGCATCCTGCAGGCAAGTCACTGGACAGACAAAAGGGTTTACAGCTGGGTTGGTGTTCGCCTTTCTGCTTTGGTAGTGAGCAGCGTATCTTCCCGTAACGTGAACACTGGTCTGGTCAGTAGGGGTGAAGGCTCTAAGTAGGCACAAGCTCAACTTCTCCATGTTCAATGAGTTGTGTAGGTGTCCTTTAGCCTATTTTTTCCACTGGATTAAAAACACCTAACTTTATAGACCAGTAGGATGGCTCAGCAAGTAAATGCGCCCACACTAGGGAGTATTTGATAGCCTGGCCCTTTTATAGGAATCACAGACTTGGGGTAAAGAGAAATAGTTTTAGATAAATTGACAAATTAGTTCCATCAAAGTAAAGCACTTCTTATTGCAAGTTAAAGTAAACTGTATTAAAACCAATGGGACCTTTCACATTAGAGGACTGTACTTTGAAAACCCCACATATTATCCTTTTCTTTTTGGTGTTTTTTTTTTGGTTTTTTTTTTTTTTTTTTTTTTTTTTGGTTTTTCGAGACAGGGTTTCTCTGTAGCTTTGAAGCCTGTCCTGGAACTAGCTCTTGCAGACCAGGCTGGCCTCGAACTCACAGAGATCTGCCTGCCTCTGCCTCCTGAGTGCTGGGATTAAAGGTGTGTGTTACCACCACCCGGCCCCTTTTCTTTTCTTAAAGCATTTGCAGAATATAATATGTTCTATGCAAAACTTCAGAGATCAGTTATTGGGAATATACAAATTTTTAAACGATACTAAAACTTAAGACATCAACTTAAAGTTCATCTAATGTCACGGAAGGGAGTAATTTTTTCTACATATGTTTAAATGTCTATTTTAATTATTACCAACTTAACCTGCCATAACTCCAGAAGCCTATTTTAGCATGCTATCTTTTGTTCATACTGAGACAAAAGCACATTGGGATGGGGTGTGTGCATGTGTTGTGTGTATATGTGAAAAAGTCGATATACACTTTTAAGGTCATCTCAAATTAACTGTGCTTATTATTAGACAACAAAATTTTAAAAAAAAATCAAAGTAAGTAACACTGGAAAAGGGTACAGCAGTTCACATGAATCTGAGCATCCCCTTCGATGTTCCCTTCTCGGTGTTTTAAGAACAAAATGTACTTTAAGATTTTCAGAAAAATAACAAAACAGGCAGCACTCAATATAAATTAACAAAGACATAAAATGTAAAAACTGACAAGGACAAAGATGAATGCCATAAAGTATTAAAATATATTTAATTGATAACATGATAGAATCATTACATTGAAAAACCTTAACGTTAAGAACCCTGGAGTTGGGTGTGTGGCGCAGTGGGCGCCCACAAGCTTGCCATGCATTCCTGAGCTCTATGCCCAGCACAAAGAGAAACAGACACAGGGTAGAGTGGGGGTAATTTTTAAAAGCTGAACGAGAAAACACTCAAATGAACCCCATGCTGGCAACATCTCAAAACTGAAACCACAGGTAAGTATGGACTTATGTACCTGTTTTTTTAATATAAGAAATATAAAGTACCTTGGCAGACATACCAGAAAGGCAGATCACCCACCACCCCCTCAAAAAATTATGTATCACTAAAATCTACAAGGTGTAGGATTTCCAATTAATTAAAACATTCTTCTAAGAAAAACAACAGAATCAATCTTCTCAATGACCAGACCTGCTCAGTATGCCAAGAAGCTTATAAAACTGAAATTTATGCTTCGTACTTTCGAAATACAGTCTAATTCCTGTGGGTATCTGCTAATACCCGGTCTCATCCTAACTCTGCACTGTCCCAACAGGTTTCTGTGAGTGCCTCTTATCACCAGAAACAAACAGAACGCTAAGTGAGGCTGTCTTTACCCGCACTGGAGCTGAAGTAAATTCCTTTTGCTTATCACGCGTAAGTGTTCTGCTATCATGTGCACTACTGTGTCACCACCTCGCTGTGGACCTTCCCTGCTTAGGCTGCCTTGTCCACTGGTCTCCACCTACTTAACACAGCTACTTACACGTGACACCCTGCCACCAGCTGCCCCCCAAGTCCCCTAGTTCACCCTATCTTCAAAGAACCAGCTCCAAGTTGCACGGCTTGGGTAGGACACATTCTAGTTCTTCCTGGCTGCCACAGAACCCCTGCATTTGTCTCATTTTTCCCAGTTATTCTATCTTTTACACCCCAAGCACCTGAAAGAGCCTGCCTGAAAGACCCTAGTGCTTTAAGACTTTAAGTCAGGAGGCTGGAGAGATGGCTCAGTGGTTAAGAGCACTGACTGCTCTTCCAGAGGACCCGGGTTCAATTCCCAGCACCCACATGGCAGCTCACAACTGTCTGAAGATCCAGTTGCAGGGGATCTGACACCTTCACACCAATGCACATAAAAGAAAGTTAAATAAACCATAAATTTAAAAAAAAAAAAGACTTTAAGTCAGTCAGACCCTTTAAGTCAGGCTAAGGCAGGAGGATGAAAATTATGGCCAATCTCAGTTACATACTGAGACCTTGTCTCAAGAGCAGCAGTACAGGACTTGAATCCACGATCCATTTCCTGCTACAGCTGGAGCTGAGGAGCAGAATGGCTAACACGCGTAAGGCACCAAGATCAATGAACAAGCACTTAAAACTAAGAGAATGTGCTTCCCCATAGAAACAATGATAAGCAGATAAGAGCTCTCCCTCCAGACAGCCTAACCCAGGCACCTGAGTGACAGATGGGTTTTCAGGGAATAAACTGGTGGCCCCAGCACCATTTATTTCAACATTTCCTGAGGAAAAGGGTATTCCAGGTTTCAAAAACTCAAAAGACTTAAATAAGCATAAAAATTTTGCTTCACAAAGTATCACAAAAAGTGATAGTGCCCAGTATTTACCAACTGGTACAGCTGGGGGAGACAAGTGTATTTTCTGTTGTAATAGACCATCAAAATATCTTAGTATTCAAAGTCAATACCAATATTGAACTTCTGAAAGGAGTACGTATGTGCTAGGCATGGTGGTGAAAACCTGTAATTCAGTACCTGAGAGGCAGAAGCAGGCCAACTGCCTCAAATTCAAAGCCAACCCAGTGGCAAGTGTCAGGCAAGTTACACAGCTAGAACCTACCTATTTCAATAAACAACAAATAAATAAAGAAGTATTTACAGACTTCTGTTAAAGACATCCACAATGTATCTTCCTACAATACTAGCAAATTCAACCTCCAAAAAAATGACAGTCCACTGTTTTAAGTCCTTGCCCCTTCATTTCCCTCCACGATGGACTGTACTTTGAATTGTGACCTAAAAATAAACCCTTTATAACATAAAAATAAAGCTGACCACAAAAAAATAAAAAAGGCTGGGCATAGTAGTGCACACTTTTAACCCTAGCACTATGGAGGTAGAGGCACATGGATCTCTAAGCCTTTGCTCTGTATGAGTTCCAGGCCAGCCAAGGCTACACACAAAGAGACCGTGTCTCAAAAGAAAACTCCTCATCTCTATAGGTACCTAAAAATAGGTCCCAGCACTATCAGCTTGTTCAAGACAAGCAGGAGGCATGATGGCATCTACACAACCCCAAATTTATTTGAATCCAGAATCCAAGTTTTTTCCCACCTTACAATGAAATCCAAGGAATATATCTTTAGTATTGTTTGTGTTTTCCCCCCATTTTAATGTCTTATTTTGAGAGTCAAGAAGAAGGCAAGTAGAGGCAACTGCCTCCAAGTCTGATGATCAGAGTTTAGTCCCTGAACCCACACAGTGGGAAGAAAAACTGACATGTACAGGTTGCCCTCTGACCTCCACAAACATGGCATGCCTGCCAAGTATGCACACACAAACAAGTCCTTGTGATCCCTGAACCTCACTCCCATGGCGAGAGGGGAGATAGACGTGTGAGTCCAAAAGCTCATGGGCCGGCCACTCTGGGGTGTGTAATACAGCAATTAGAGACTGCATCAACAAAGTGAAACAAGAACCAATTCCTGAAAGTAGTTCTCTGGCCACCATATGTGCGTGTGTGCCTACATGTACACACTCTCTGCAAATAAATAATAACAGATAAATAGTCATCCAGGACCACTGTTTAAATTAATTGAATTAAAGTTTACAGTTTAAGGCATGAAGAGATGGATCAGTCAGTAAAGTGCTTCTATGCAAACAGGAGGACCTAACATCAGCATACACAACAGCCAAGTAGGGAACACACACATGTACTCCCTGTGCACAGCCACAGATGGGGGAGAGGGGGATTTCTGGGACTTGCTGTTAGCCAGTCTAGCCAGACTCGCACACTTCAGATTAAAGAAGTGAAACTATGCCTCAACAAATAAGATGTCAGAAGGTGAAAGTGGAGGGGCTAGATAAGGGAGGAGCTGAGGCTGTTGTGTATATGCACAAATCACACTATAAATTCCCAAAGATTTTTTAAAATGTTATTTAAAATTAAAAAAAAAACAGGTGGAAAACCATTAGGAAAGATATTTGACAGCCACCACTGGTCTCCACATGCACATGTACACAAAGCACTTGCATACAGGCATGCACAGATATAAATGTATACACACAAACACACATAGAAACATAATAAATTTTATACTTTAAGATAGAAGATATTTTGTTTGTTTGAGACAAAGTCTCACTATGCATGTAGCTTTGTCTGGCCTAGAACTCCCAATGTAGACCAGGCTGGCCTCAAACTCAGAGATCCCAGGGTGTGGTGCACACCTATGATAACAGGCAGAGGCAGGCAGATCTCTGTGAGTTCGAGGCCAGCATGGTCTACAGAGTGAGTTCCAGGACAACCAGGGCTACACAGGAAAACCCTTTCTCAAAAAACCAAGGGAAAAGAAAAAGAAGAAAACATCCAAAAGTAGAGATTCTGTTCAAAATAAAGCACATAAAATTTCTTTAGTTCTACTCTAAAAACCATGTAAACTTTTTATGAAAAAATCACCATAGAACATCCTGTTAAAAAACATCTTCTAAAACAGTTGTCTGCTTTTAGAGGCTTTTCACAGAAAGCTAATCCTTTCACAGGAAGGGTAAAATTCTGAGTTATATTCCTTGTACCACAAATCTATACTTTCACAAGATGGACATAGAGTTGACGGAAATCTAAGCTCACTGAAACATAAAATGATACAATAAAATAATTCCAACATGATAGTTCTCTACTTTTTTATTTTTTAAGATTTATTTATTATTTATACAACATTCCGCCTCCATGTATGCTTGCATACCAGAAGAGGATGAACTCAGGACCTCTGGAAGAGCAGCCGGTGCTCTTAACCTCTGAGCCATCTCTCCAGCACCTTCTCTACTTTTTTATACTTAATAAAAACTTTATTTATAAAACTCTTAAAATTATTGTCTAATGCCATGCCCTTCTCCACTTTTAACATGAAATTTAACCCAATAATGTTAATTCTGTAGAGATAAATTAGGAAAATTTAAACAGCTTTATTCGTGGATATTTCAAAGCTTTTCTCAGAGTTAATTACCAGCTAATATACATTCTACCAATTCCATTTCATAACTTTTAAAAAAACAAAGGCTTATCCATCTATACTAAAGTTATAAGCATCCCACTGAACTTTATAAATGGCTGGCTGGTCCAGTCAGTGAGCAACAGCGAAAACAAGCAGAGGCAAATCCTCCACTGGCATTCCATTCCCGCCTACCTACTGCACTGTGAGTACGAAAGATGAAAGTGACAGTTCATAACAGCTGATCTCCCTGTGACCTTGGCAACACCAGAGCTGCAATGTGGATGTACACGTAGATTTGGAAATAGCCAAGCAGAAGTCACTGAGGAAGTATGATTTCTCAGCACTGTAGGCCAGAACTGAGAGAGGCAGGAAACAGACAAGCCAGGATTAGTGCTGGAAATTCAGTGGTTGGTATATGAGGTGCTGGGTTCAATTCTGGGAGAGAGGAGGCTTCTTGACCTCTCTCTGCCCTCTGGCAATAACACAAATGAGGTTTTTGTTTCCACAATTTCTGTGTTTATGTATGTGATGCGTGTGCATGTATGGCCACATGTGTGGACATCAGTGTCTTCCTTGATGGTACTCCACTTTACTTACTGAGGTAGGAGCTCTCACCTGAACCCAGAGCACTCTGATTCAGTGAGTCTAGCTAGCCATCTTGCTCTGGGGAACCTCCATCTCTGCCTCCAAAACACAAAAAAAAATGCAGTCAAGCCCACCCAGCTTTACTGGGTGTTAGGGATGAAGTCGGTCTTCAGGCTTGTGCAGCAAGCACTTTCCGGAGCCATCATCCCAGCCCTCTGCCCCAACTCACAATTTTAAATCCTAATGCCCAAACTGAAGCCACTATTTCTTGGGCCCTCTGTGAGGTGGGAGGTGATTAAGTCAGAGAGCAAACAAAGCCTTGTGAATGTTCCCTTCTAAATGGGGGAGGTTCCCTGCATCCTTTCAACCACAGAAAGACACAAGGAAAGGTGGCCAGCAACCTGTAATAAACAGGGAACTAGGCCATATGAGACACACTCTGTTAGTGAGTGCCCTGGTATTAGAGGTTCTAGTCTTCAGAAGGGTCAGAACACATGTTTTCATGACATCTAGTCTTTGTTGTTTTGTCATAATAGTCCAAAAAGAATAAGGTACCTAATAGTTAATCCTTAAGTTGAGAAAAAAAAAATAAGGTACCTATTTAGCCTATACTCATCAGCCTGCTGCCCTAATACCCCTTTAGCCTCTCTTTGCTATGCAAACATCTCAATTTTTAAGAGTACTAAGGAGTTCCATCATACAATTTGTTATATATCCCACATAACCAAGAATGATTAATAAACTGTTCAATTAACTTTACAGTTGAAATATACATTTGTATTACTTAACATTAAAGCACACTCCACCAAAAGGTAATAGACTATTCTTTTGGGGGGGGGCAATTTTTGCAAAGCAAATGGTCTTAAATATATATACAAAAGTAATAAAGATTAAGCGTTGGTATACCAGATGTTTTGACCATCCTTTTTTTATAGCATTTGATATTTTTATAATTAACATATTTAAATTTTATAACCATGAAGCAAACTAGAAGATATGAATTAATGATATTTACCATGTTTCTAAGAAGCAACTATATGATCACACAGACTACAAAGATAAGATTCTTTATACTTGAACTTCTTTGTAATCTCAACCTAAAATGCTAATATTCACATGCTCCTGGCATGTTCATCATCCAAAATTATACCCTATTATTGCATACTGTAAAGCTATAAAGCACTATACAAAACTACAATTCAGACTTGGCCCATAAGTTTCAAATGGAATAAACGTGTGATATGGCACCAGGTGTAGAAGTTCTCACCTTGTAATTCCAGCACGTGAGACGCTGAGGCAGGAGGCTGAGGCAGGAAGTTCAAGGCCTGCCTGAGCTAAATAGTAAGTTCAAATCCAGCCTGGGCTACAATATAAAACACTGCTTCAAAATAATAGTGAGGGGCTGGAGAGATGGCTCAGCAGTTCTTCCAGAAGAAGCTGTTCTTCCAGAGGACCCGGGTTTGATTCCCAGCACCCATATGGTGGGTCACAACTGTCTGTCACTCCAGTTTCAGGGGATCTGACAGACTGTTCTGGCTTAGTGGACACTAGGCAAGCACATGGTGCACAGACATTCATACAGGCAAAACATTTATACATACATACATACCAAATTTAAAGAAAACTGTACATAGTGTTATAGTGATGTGGCACTGTCCTTTAGTGAGCCATGAGATGACGATGCATTCTCATTCATAAACTTCTTGCCTTGTTGTATACAATCCCAACTTCATGACCCAGCTACAAGTTCTTTTTCTAGGACCCAAACCTGCCTTATTCACTATAACTTCAAAATAATAATTTTGCTTATTACTGGTCCTTATAATTGGTCCTTCCCAACTATTTCTACATCAAAATCTTTTAACTATATGCCCCATATCAACTATAAAATATTTGGTCTGGCAATGTATGACATATAATTCTACTCTTTTTTTTTTTTTTTTTTTTTTTTTTTGGTTTTTCGAGACAGTGTTTCTCTGTGGCTTTGGAGCCTGTCCTGGAACTAGCTCTTGTAGACCAGGCTGGTCTTGAACTCACAGAGATCCACCTGCCTCTGCCTCCCGAGTGCTGGGATTAAAGGCGTGTGCCACCACCGCCCGGCATAAAGGCAAAAAATAATTCTACTCTTTGATTAATGATACTGTGTGCAGTGTCCCTAAGTCTGATTCCCAATTCCCTTATAATGCTAGCTTTCTATTGGCCAGCAAAACTAAGTAGTAACAGATGAGGAAACTGAACTTATCCCTAACTTACCACCTTGCCAAACACCCAAGCCTACAGACTTCCTGCCATGTCATGGGGTTTTCTGTTGTGAGTTTTTTTTAACACCACGTTTTCTTATGACTAAGAGTTACGGCATGTTGCCAGTGAATAAAGCAGGAATGTGGAATTGTGGGTATAAGAGTTATGTTCAAAGTAGAGATCCTTGCCAGCAAGTGCTACATGCTTTTAATCCCAGCACTTGGGGAGGGGCAGAAGCAGGAGGGTCTCTGAATTCCAGGCACATCTAGTCTACGTAACAAGTTCCAAGCCAGCCAGAGCTTCATAGTGAGACTCTGTCTCAGAATAATAGAGACAAAGAGAGAAAGGGAGAGAGACCTGGTATTCTACCCTTGGAATCCCTCCTGCTATCAGTAGTTTTCTAACTTTCCCTTAATAAATCTAATCTACACACACCCTAATGGATATGAAAAATGTAAACAACTATTTAAGAATTACTAAGCAGAGGCAGGCAGATCTCCGTGAGTTCAAGACCAGCCTGGTCTACAAGAGCTAGTTCCAAAGATACAGAGAAACCCTGTCTCGAAAAAAAGAAGAATCACTCAATTACTAAACTATACTTATTTAAATACTTAACAATTTAGAGGGAATAGTCTCTAATAAATGAAAAAGTACAATAAAGCCCAATTAAAAACTTTATTGAAGAAATAAAATGAGAAACTGCAATAGTAAGCCTTCAAATCCAGAATTATAGTTTTATCTGCTTTCTGGTATGAAATAGGTATACTTATTTCATATATAAGTATATTTCATATGTGAAATATGTAAGTATTAAAAGTACTTATTTCACAGAATTATAAAAATGGCTAGCCTTGCCTTTATTGCTAGGGTAGTTATAGAAAGACATGGAAAGGAATTATCCTTCTCTAATGAATTATTCTGCCAGGTGTTGGGGGGGTACTCATGCCTTTAATCCCAGCACTGGGGAGGCAGAGGCAGGTGGATCTCTTTGAGTTCAAGGCCAGTCTGGTCTTCCGAGCTTTCCAAGACAGGCTCCAAAGCTACAGAGAAACCCTGTCTCAAAAAAACAAAAATTATTCTAATATGATGGCCTGATTTATGTGACAATCAATAAAGCCTATCACTATATATTTTAGAAAAAAATTAAACCACATGATTTAATAATATAGACCCTTTTGCTATGAAGAAATATTAGACTTGAGGCTGGAGAGCTGGCCCAGTGGTTCCAAGCACTCACTGCTTGGACAGAGGAACAGCTTCATATCCTAGCACTTCCATCAGGCAGCCCACAATGCCTGCCACTCGATTTCAAGGATCTGACACCCTCTTAACCCCTTGGGCACTAGCACACACATGGTACACATAAACTTACGTAGTGATGCATGCATACAAACGAATAAGTAAAATCTCTTATTTTGAAAAGAAATATTAGACTTAAAATTACAGAAAAATAAACTTTAATAATTATTCACTAAAGCAATTATATGTTATTCACTATCTCTAAATTACAAATATCAAATCATTAAGAAAATGTTCAAAAGTTACTTTCAAATGATTTTGTTACAGATTTTCCCATTTTATATAAAATATCCTAAAATTAAATCTGTAAAATTACCACTTATTATACAATTAAATAATATATTATTGCATATTTTATATTAATTTATTTGAAAATAAACATGCAATATTGGTAACAAAATAAACCATCTTTATCTACTTACTGCAATCTCTCTACAAGCTGACATGGATATCCCTGTGCCTTCGATCTGCTTCAGTGCGTATTCTTTTTCATCTTTTCTGTGTGTGAAAAAGAAACAAAACAGCTTTATTTTTCCATATATTACTTTTAGATTTAAAATTATAATTATAAAAACAATGGAAATGTATTTAGTCTCTCGATATATAAACATTTTCACTATGCAATGCACTGCTGATTATTTTTTATAATATTTCTACTATAGGAATATGAAATACCAAAGGAAATTCATGTTATAATGAAAACACCAGACAGATCTAAAACATGAAATTTCAAAACAAACAGAATAGAATATTAAACAGCTCTAGTTCAAAGAGTAAACAAGTATAAATATAAACTCTAACATATTGTAAGATGACTGTCACTCCTCTCTTAATTATCTGAAGTCTACAGAGGCATTCTGTTATAAACCATCACAAAAAATAACTAACAGAAAAAACTACCAGACTCACTTAATTGGCCCCAAATTCCAGGGCGCCAAGCAAAAGCCTTTTAAGACTTTAAAACTTTTCGCACCAACATCGCTTTCTCAAAACACTCCTGGAGAAACAGTAAGTTAAGCGTGGGTCTGAAAGCAGGCAGCTGGCGCACCGGTAGCCCCGTACTCACGAAGCAGAGGCGGCCAGGCAGTGCTGGCGCACACCGCTAGCCCCGTACTCACGAAGCAGAGGCGGCCAGGCAGTGCTGGCGCGCACCGCTAGCCCCGTACTCACGAAGCAGAGCTCGAGGCCAGGCTGCTCTACAGAGTGAGCTCCAGGACAGTCAGGCTACAGAGAAACCTGAAAAGCCTGAAAACAAAAACAAACAAAAAACAGCAAAGCAATGGAGACAGGATTAGGAATATAGGGAAGCCTAACAGTTACCAGGGTTTTAACCAATACAATATAGTGTTTTAATAACAGAGGCGGGAAATCAGATGAGCGGCTACTTTAATAGTATCCTCAGTGTGCAGACACCAGAGCCAGCCATAAGACGGGCCCAGCTGACGGTCATAACTGTGGTTTGATTATCTGGTAAACACAAATCATGTCATAGCTTGTTCTAATAACAGGGACATGATCTATGACCCTCCAACTTCTGTCGTTTGGTTACCAGCCAAGACATCTTAGGTTTGATCCTGAGCAACAGAATAAAATAAGAGATTAACAGTACTGTTTACTTTTGAGAAGCGAAGGGAAATTAGAAACAGACAGTAAAAAGGAAAGCTTTTACATTTTGTGTACAATTGCACTGTTGAAGGTTTGATCTTCACTATGTACATCTATATTTAATAAAAAGAATAAAAATAAGTATTTCCACTAAAAATCAATAAACAACACTGGTTCTGTACATTTTTCCTATTAGTCATGTGTGACTGCATAATGAAATTTCAATCAATGATAAAAATCACACATACTGGTGGTCCCATAACACAATGGAGCCGACAACTTCCTATTATACCACCCAGCACAGCACAGCACAGCACTCAAGGCAAACTCTATCAGAGATATTTGCAAATATTTAACATCCAGACCTATGGTCCTCAACCTGTGGGGTACTCACAGGGGTCACCCAAGACAATCAGAACAGATATTTACTTTATGATTACATTATATTTACATTATAACAGTAGCAAAATTATAGTCATGAAGCAGTAACAAAATAATTTTATAGTTGGGGGTCACCACAACACAAGGAACTATATTAAAGGGTCACAGCAGCCAGGTATGGGGACGCACACCTTTAATTCCAGCACTCAGGAGGCAGACAGATCTCTGTGAGTTCCAGGACAACCAGGTTACACAGAGAAACCCCGTCTCAAAAAAACAAACAAAAAAAGTCTTTGGAGGGCAGGAGCTATTACAGCACAGTGGTAGATCTCTTGACTTCCACTAGGATGTCCTAGGTTCAATCTCTGACACTGACAAAATGAAAAAGAGGGGAACTTGTAAACTTTAGCTGGACAGTGGTCGCAAACACCTTTAATCTCGCTCTTAGAAGGCAGAGGCAGGTGGAACTCTGTGGATTCAAGGCCAGTCCAATCTATAGATCGCGTTCCAGGACAGTCAGGCTACACAGAGAAACCCTGTCTCAAAGAACCAAAAGCTGTCTATATAGCCACAGCTTAGGAAGACCAGAAGCCTCTGTTTTAGAGGCACATGATGCACCATGACGTGATGGTTTTATTAAAGGACAACAACAAAGAACTGGCACATTTGTTATATTTAGCTATTTCTCATTTTTCCCATTCTATATCTAATAGTAAACAAAAGAGTTTAGATGTTATTTATAATGTACCTTTTAACATACCATTGTGATCTGGGAATGTAGTTCAGTGGTAGTGTATTTGCCTAGCATGCCAAAGGCCCTAGGGTCAATCTCTACCGCAGGTAGATAGGTGGATGAATGGATGGGTGGGTAGATGGGTAGATGGATAGACGGACAGACAGACAGATGGAAAAAACAGGAGAGAAAATAAAAGTTCTTCTGAATATTTTCTTAATTACCTACTTTGGATAAATAAATGAGTTATAAATGCTTTCCTCCCATAAATGAATGAATGAATAAATAAATAAATAGATTAATAATAAATAAAATATCTAAGTATTTTATTTATTTTTCCATTATATGCCAATCAGGATAAATAAGCATCTTTTATTATTATTATTTTTAAAATATTTATTTATTTATTATGTATACACTATTCTGTCTGTGTGTATGCCTACAGGCCAGAAGAGGGCACCAGACCCCATTAAAGATGGTTGTGAGCCACCATGTGGTTGCTGGGAATTGAACTCAGGACCTTTGGAAGAGCAGGCAATGCTCTTAACCTCTGAGCCATCTCTCCAGCCCTGTATTATTATTATTTTTTAAAACGGCTCCCCTAGAGTCACCTGGGAAGAGGAAAGCACAACTGAGAAACTGGCCTATGGGCAGGTCAGTGGGACGTTTTCTTGATTAATGGCCCTCTGGTGTGAGAGGGCCCAGCCCACTCATGCAGAGCGACCCTTCAGCAGGTGATTCTGGGTTGTGTAGGAAAGCAAGCTAAGCCAAGCCATTGAGAACAAGCCAGTAAGTAGCACTCCTCTCTGCTTTTGTTTCTGCTTCCAGACTCCTGTTCAGACTTCCCTCGGTGGTGGGAATGAAACAAAGCCTCTCTCCCAAGTTGTTTTTGGTCAGTGTTTTATCACAGCCTGCTGTGAGACAATGGTTTGTACCCTGTCAATTGTATTTTAATAAAACGCTGATTGGCCAGTAACCAGGCAGGAAGTAGAGGTGGGACAACCAGGCAGGAAGTAGAGGCAGGGCCACAAGAACAGGAAAATTCTGGGAAGAGGAAAGCTTGGTCTGCAGTCCTGACCCAGCCATAGAAGTAAGATGTGACTGCCTCACTAAATAAGGTACTGAGCCATGTGGCTAGCATAGACAAGAATAATGGGCTAATATAAGTTATAAGAGTTCATAAGAAGCCTGAGGTAATGGGCCAATCAGTTTATAACTAATATAGACCTCTGTGTGATTTCTTTGGGACTTAATGACTGCACGAACTGGGAAGGACAGAAACCCCAACAACAAATCCATGGAAAGCAATGAGGACACCATGGGTTATTAGAAAAAATACAGATTATACTACTATAGGTATGTACATCTAAATGTATAATTGAGAGTAATACAAAAATTAAAAGCACATGTTAAGATGCAAGAATTAAGCTACTTAATGGTACTGGTACTATAATGGTTTTAAGTTAGCATGGAGGGGGATCCAAAATAATCTGATACAGCAAAAACAACTGCCTATTTAATTATCTTTGGTATTTTCAACATGATTAACTTAGGCAGATGAAGGCAGCAGTTAGGACAGGATCTCACTAAGTAGCCCTGACTGGTCTGGAACTCTGGTCTGGTATTTAGATAGACCAGGTTGGCCTTAAACTCTGAGATCTGCCTGCCTCTCTGCCTCCTGAGTTCTGAGATAAAAGGCCCGCGCCACCATGCCAGGTTCATAGGCATATTTTAGAGAGCAAACGCAAACATTAGGAAAAGCTTTTATGATCCTTTTCCTCTTTCTTCCACAGTTCCTGGGTATTCAGAGCATTCATTACCACTAAAGAGCACAAGCAGGTGACAGAGAGCAGTTAAAGCTAGAACCACCTCCTACCTTGAGGTAGGAACAGCTGATGCATGAAGCCCAGTGCGCTTGATACTGAGACAAATACAATGCACATGCTTCGTGTCTAGTAATCATATAACTACCAGCTATCTGCTACTGAATATTTAAAGTTATCAATTCTTAAAATTATAAAAAGCTTTTTGACAAATTATTCACATTCAATCACAACTTCCTTTTCACTGAAATCTCTCAACTCCCAGTTCTCCTACATGAGGTGCTCCAGAAATTCATGGAGTTGCAGTTTTATTTTTAATACTGTAAAGAATATTACACAATCTGGAAAGGTTATTGTTGCTATGGAAACTTTAAGATTTTTGCAGTAAGTCAAAAAGTGCAAAATTAACACATCACATTAATAGTTTTTGAATTTCATATCCAGGCTGTCAAAGGAATTTGAAAGCTTGAGAACAGACTAAAGCATAGGCCCTACCCTGAATTATATGGATAGAAACAAGGAACAAACCTAGTAATTATTTCACTTAAAAAGTTTAAATATAACTTTCATTTGCTAAATTAATAAGACCCTGGAAAACCTTTAAGATTCAAAGTTTTAAAACTAAGAGAGAATGGTGCGTGCGTGTGTGTGTGCGTACGTGTGCGTGTGTGTATCCCCGTAGTTATCTTCTTATGCTGTCACCCGATGAATGGTCAAGAGGCACCTATGAGATTCACCGTGATAAATGGCAAGGTCTTGCAGGGCACAAAACTGGTGTAGGAGGTTTTTCTGTATTTGTGTTGCTTTCATTGGTGAATAAAGAAACTGCCTTGGCCTTTTGGTAGGGCAGAAATCAGGTAGGCAGAGTAGACAGAACGGAATGCTGGGAAGAAGGACAGTGTGACAGACACCATGAAGCTCCTGCCGGAGACTGACGCTGGCTGGTTAGAATCTTTCCTGGTAAGCCACGACCTCGTGGTGTTACAAAGATTGGTAGAATGTGAGAGTTGGCCAAGAAGAGGCTAGATATAATGGGCCAGGCAGTAATTTAATTAATACAATTTCTGTGTGGTTATATCGGGTGTAAGCTAGTGGGGCGGGATGGAACAAAGGGACACGGCCCATTCCTCTCATACTACAGATTGGTGCCTCAACGTGGTCTACTAACTCCATGTAAAACCTAAGAGGGCTTAAAAAAGAAATTCTATACCCCCCCCAAAAAAAATTACAGTGTTTAACAGAACTTTTTGCTGTTTGCTGGCGGGGTGCCGCAGAGAGAATTTCTTCACTCAGCAACTGCAACAGTAAAAAAGCTGCAGCAGTTTTAAAATGTCAGCTTTCTGAGCTATGCTGCCAGCGCCATCTCTGGCTCCTGCTGGAGACAGAGCATTTGGACAGGGTTTGTGACTAAAGTGCTACGGCTTGCTTGATGGCAATGTGGACTGCTGTGTGCCTGGAACTGTGCTCAGCTCAGGGGCACCAAATGGCTCTGAAGCAGGAGCGGCTCCACCATGCTGAACTGTGCTGATCTCAGGCAGGAACTCTCAGAATTATCATAGTAACAGTGCAGTTAAGGTGTAGACTGGGCAGGAAACAGGCGGTATTACCCCTACATGGTGCAACGTAAGTTTTTAATAAGTGCTTAGCATTTTAAAGAATTGCTCCTGGATAGTAAAGAATTGCAGATTCACAATAGGATAGATTCAGACATAAATGACCTCTAAATGGGTCACCACACTGTTGAATAAAGGTACACAGTAGAGATGCTTTAAAAAAAAAAAAAAAGAGGGGGTAAAGTCTTTAAAGAGACAGAGTACTGATAGTCATAGATTAAAAAAAAATAAGCCACGTAAAAATGGAAAATTCACAGAGTCTGAATTCTATATATTATTGTGTTTTCTTTGAATTTTTTTTTACTGTAAAGGAGCTAAGTACAGAGAGACATTTCATTGTATGGGCTAAGCTAATCCAGCATGTATATCATAAAGGTATCTTGACTTCAGAATTTGGGTTTAAGGATATGATGCTTTGGAAAAGAGGTTCTTCTTTTGTTTTCACAGAGGATGATGAGACCCTGTGGATTGCTTCTAGACCAATATGGTACGATAGACCAAGCCCTCCTGAAAGGTTACCATAAGCCACTCAACTGCCAACTGAGATGAACCTGGCATACAAGATACACCATTAAACACCTGATTAACAGCTCCCCCATACAGCACAAAGCAGTTTGGAGAGAAAAAACTATGCCCATATTCCCAAATATTGTTTATAAATGTTCTTTTACATTTAAAGGGGTATATGATATAGATATGAATAATTACATTGGTATAAATTTTGCTTTAATGATATTATTTAAGGTCAATTTTGTTATATATATGTATTTCTGATCTTGATTAAGGTATTGTGATTGTGTAGTTCATTTAAAAATGTAATGTATAATTAGGAAATATAGGTTGTTAATGGATAATCATCGAAAACAGTCAAGCTTGTAGTCATGTTAGTTAGATTTTCTAGATATATAAAGATATATTTCAGTTAGATAGGCATTCTTCATATCTTTCAAAGACTATGGAATATGACGTTTAAAATGTTTTAATAACTTAGGGCTTTACATGACAATGAGACACGTCTGCTCCTGGCAGCACCAATCTATTTCAAGAGGAAGATGAGGGCTGGAGAGATGGCTCAGTGGTTAAGAGCACTGGCTGCTCTTCCAGAGGACCTGGGTTCAAGTCCCAGCACCCACATGGCAGCTCACAACTGTCTCCAGTTCCCAGGGGTTGAACCCACTTACACAGACATACATGCAGGCAAAACACAAAACGCACATAAAAGAAAAATACATTATTTAAAAAAAAAAAGAGGAAGATAAGCATCGAAGAGGATCCTTATGGAGTTTGCTACACACATACACCCAAAATAAGTGAGAGTAGACCTTCCTAAAGTGCTAATGCTGTCTGTACAAGTGCATGTGCACACACCTGTACAGGTTCAGGAAGAGACCCTACCTCAAAGAAACTGGCAGGGAATGACACAATAGGGCGTCTGACACTGTCTTCTGGTCTCCATATGCACACGATGTACTCATATAAACATGTGCATTTATACACAAATCCACACACATGTTCACACAAATCTTTTTTAAAAAAAAAAAACCTTTGCAATAAAAATAAACCTTCAAATAAAAAGATTAAAATCCACTTTTATTTCTGAAGAAAATAGAGAAGTCCTATTATTGTACACCATATTTTGACCTTCAGCACTACGCCATACTCTAGAGAAGAACTAAATTGGGACACTGACTACCCTAGATATCACAGTCCATCTTGTGGCACCCTGAGTAAGAGGTAACTAAAAACAAGAAACCCCTGTGCTCCTTGCCCTCAGGGCATACGCAAGGAAGGCCCCCACAGAATGCGAGGAACATCTGGAGCTGAAGGTCACTCAGGTCATCCCTCTAAGGAAGGAGTTCTCAGAGCAGAAAAGAGTTTGCTAGGGAATCCAGGTAAACAGACAGCATGAAAAAATACATGATCAGAAGGCAACTAGTATTCAAGTATGACTCAGAACCAGGTATGCAATGACAGCAAAGAATGAGGTTGGGAAAAAGACTGTATTTCTAGATAGCTTCACAGATTACTGCTCAGAAAGTTAATTGTGATGGCTACAGAGGGGAAAAATGGTGGCAGAACACACTTGGTAGGCTGCATCAAGGTAAGAAAAGAAGAAGGAATACATGGGAAGAAATGATGGATTAAAAGATATTTCTAAGCCGAGCATGGTGGCTCACACCTTCAATTCCAGCACGAAAGAAGCAAAGGCAGATGGATTTCTGTGAGTTCAAGGCCAGCCTGGTCTCCATGGAGAGTTCTAGACCAACCAGGGCTATAAGCAAAGCCCTGTCTCCAAAAAATAAGTGAATAAAATAAACATGAAAAATAAGCACATTTCTGAATCAAAACTGACAATTTTAGAAATCGATTTGTCTGTGTACGTGATGGAAAAGATGGCTGGGGATAAGTAAGGCCACTACCTTGTCTGACTGTGGGAACAGCAATACCACCCACCAGGGAAACAATGACTCAACATAAACTGAGACCTGGAGATAACCTTTCATTCCAAACACAATGACAATTACCTTTCAAAAGTTTATTGCATTGGTCTGTCAATTTGACACCAACTAGAGTCATTTGAGAAGAGGGAGCCTCAACTGAGAAAATACCTCCACCAGACTGGTCTGCAGGCAAGTCTGGGGCATTTTCTTAATTAGTGATTGATGGTAGACAGCACCCCAACTGTGGGTAGGGCCATCTCTGGGCAGTTGGTCCTGAGTCGTATTAGAAAGCAAGCTGAGCAAGCCATGGAGAGCAAACCAAAAAACATCATTCCTCCACGGTCTCTAGTTTCTGCCTCAAGTCCCTGCCCTGGCTTCCTTGGTGACGGACTGTAACTGTTAAGATGAAATAAACACTTTTCTCCTCAAGCTTTGAGGCCTCATTTATGCTCAAGCCACGCCCAGTGACAGTTCACTTCCTGTTGCCTTTGGATCAAGATGTATGGACTCTCAGCTCCAGTACCATGTCTGCCTGCACACTGTCTTGCTTCCCACAAGGACAATACTGGACTAAACCTCTAAACTTGCAAACCACCCCAATTAAATGTTTTCCTTTGTAAGAGTTGCTGGGGTCATGATGTCTCTTCACAACAATAGAAACCCCAATTAAAACAGTCACACACAAGAAAAAAGCAACAGAGATTAAGTATTTGGAATAATAGGAACCAAAAGTTAGCTTCCTGTTATTATCACTCTGAATTACTCAGTGAATCCAATATTCACCCAGCACAGTAGTGATGATTTCTTTGGAACTACTGTTGTTATTATGTAACAACACATTGTTTTCCAGTACTGACCAAACTGAGACCCTTGCCAAGAGAACACACTACTGTTGATCTACATCCTGAGACAGGGTCTTGTTAGGTAGCCATCTTAAGCAGGTCTTGAACTTGAATCCTTGGGCCTCCACCTCCTGATAGCTTATGTTACAGGCATGGGACAGAATCAATTTACAATTTTTATCATTACTTTTTTCAAAGCAAGTAAGAAAAAAAATAAATTAAAAAATGGTAGTGACATCCGTCTCTATTGTCTAGCCCCATGACTCTATCTGACCTTCCCTTCCACCCACCCCCTCCAACTGCCAGATCTAACTTAGGTCCCATATCCAGTGTCTATGCCCCTCTGGCCACCCTTGCCTGTGCCACCACCAATATCTAGACTTCTGCCAAGATCAACCCTCCCTATCCCATAAATCACAGGCCTCTCCTATGCCACATCCCAACCTTTGCACCCAGCCAGACCTACCCTCACATTCCAGGACTGGACCAGCAGGCACACCCTATATGCCAGCCTAGCCCCCTCTGTCCACCTGACTGCATTCCTCCTAAGCCATTTCCAACCTCCAGGCCCAACCCACCTGCACATACTACAATTTGGAACAAAAGTCCACATGTCCAGATCTCAACACAAAAATACTAAAAATACGAAAGAGCAAACCAGTATCTTTTCTCAAAACACTATCAGTCTACAGAAATTCTGCCAATGACCAGCAGCTAGATGAATACCAGGGCCAGAATTTCAAAGAGCAATCACAAACTTCAAAGAATTTATGGAGTTTAAAGACACACACACACACACACACACACACACACACACACACACACACACACACACACACACACATTAAAGCCAAAAAAATTTAAAGAGAATAAAGGCTTCAGTGATGCTTAAGAAAACACAAATGTAAGGCTGAAGGAAAAGATGAAGACAATCCAAAACTTGTGAATGGAATTCAGTAAGGAGATAGAAACACTCAAGATCATAGACATACTCCAATTCACAATAGCCTCAAAGAAAATAAAATATCTAGCAATAAACATAACTAAAGTTAAAAACCTCTACAGTGAAAACTTTAAGCCTTTCAAAAAAGATACAAGACACTAGAAAAAGGAAAGATGCACACGCTCATGGGTTAGAAGAATCAACATTGTGAAAATGACTGATTATCCAAATTTACAGATTCAATAAAATTGCCAATTTATTCTCTACAGAAATCAAAAAACTAACCTACAATACCTATGGAACCACAAAAGATACCCACATAGCCAAAACAATCCTAACCAAAAAGAACAGTAATGGAGAGAGGATGGATTACCATCCAAATCTTAAAATCAATTACAGAACCGAAATCATAAAACCAATACAGTATTGGTACAGAACCGACATGTATACACATACTGTGATGGTTTGAATGAGAATGGCCCCATAGTCTTATGTATTAAATGCTGGTACCCAGTTGGTGGCACTATTTGAGAAGGTTTAGAAGGTGTGGCCTTGTTGGTAGAGGTATGTTGGGGGAGGGGGGCTTTGAGGTTTCAAAAGCCCAGTCATTCCCAGTTAGCTCTCTGCCTCCTGACTGTTGTCTCAACAGGAAACCTCAGCTACTCCTCCGGCCATACCTACCTGCCTGCTGCATGCTCCCTGCCATAATGGCCACAGAATCTACTATTGTCTGGAACCAAGACCCAAATTCAATGCTTTCTTTTATAAGTTGCCTTGGTCATGGTGCTTTGTCATGGCACTACAAAGACAACTAACTTTGAAGGTTAAAAAAAAAATTTGTATTGAGTGACATAATCCAGACCAAGTCACATGCTCTCTATCACCAGAGGCTTGTGGTGATAGCCATAGAGGCCAGGCAGTGGTGGCACACACCTTTAAACCCAGCACTCGGAGGCAGAGGCAGATGGATCTCTGTGGGTTTGAGCTCACCCTGGGCTAACACACTAGACTGATGCAATTTCAAAGAGAAACAGAGCCAGGTGGTGGCTCGCACCTTTAATCTCAGTACTTGGGAGTCACCTGTCTTTAATCCCAACACTAGGGAGGTGGAGACAGGAAGGGACATGGCTGAGCAGAGAGAGGAATTTAAGGCAGGTGGAAACAGGAGTTCAAGGATTCAGTCTGAGGTTTCATAGAGATGGCATTCAGTCTGAGGACTTGTAGAGACAAGATACCCCATTCAGTCACAGAGGTAAGACCTGGCTGCTTTACTTCTCGGATCTTTCATCTTTCACCCCCTACTTTCTGACTCTGGGTTAAGACCAATTAGAATTCATGCTACAGAGGCTCCTAGCTCCAAATCTTCAGATGTAAGTGTGCACCCTGGTGTAACTACAGAAATCAGGAAAGTAAAAAGGGACCACTGCAGGGGGAAGGGAGCGGGAGCAATAGAGAACCGTAAGGTTCAAATAATTTGATTAGGGAAATTAGAAATGATAGGGGTCTCTAGGAAGAGGGGAGGGAAATAATACAGAAGAAGGAAGGAGGGTAAAATAACAGCAAGAATGTCTGAAAAAAATTGTAAGAAATCCTATTAACTACTTTAAAAATAACTATATTATACCCAAGTCTGAGCATAAATACACATACATAGTTAGAATGAAATTTCCACATCTGGACTGACAATGCTCCTTGCAAGAGCCAAAGACACTTTTTAAAAAATCTAACACTAGACATCAGAAGCTCTTGTCATTGTCAGGGATTCCAAAAGACTCCCCAAACATACCAGCTGTTGCCCTTGGTTACCCCCCCCCCAGAGATGGAAGGTAGATCGCTATTGCTGAAGACACCATGCACTTCAGAGGCCCGTGAGCTATAATTGACCTAAATGCCTCCTTCCTGAGGACTACCTTTCATGGTACCAGAAGACACCATGCAAGCTTCCAAAGGAAGGGAGCAACCAACAGTCCTACCCAGCTATGATGACACACAGCTATGAGCCACAATGACCAGCATGGCATGCTAACCTAAAGGTGCAGTAGTGTCACACATACCTTGATAGTAACAAATAGTTCTCTAGTTGGACTTAAGAGCCACTCGACAAGAAGGAAACGATGCCTGGTACAGGAAACCCAGCCAGGGCTGGTGAAGTCATAGATCTTAAAGGAGAACCTATAACCACCACAGTCCCTAGCTACATCTAAACGTTTATCCTTATACCCACAGGTAAGTGCAGTCCTCACTCTCATCGTGGGATCTTCTCTGTGCAACAGAGACCGTTAC